>CAIGRK010219009.1:0-12257 GCA_903798315.1 Fraxinus greggii
ACCTGCACAACCGCATTTCTCCCAGCTCTCTGCGCATTTTGTTGTTGTTGTGGGGGCTGAATAGGATTTCTTGGAAGGATTTCATCAAATCAGACTTTTGATCGGCTAGGGTGTCTGATCCAGCGTATTCGTACTCTCCAACACGAAACCGAAAGACGGGACGCCTGAGCAAAGCTTTGCACACATCTCTTTGTTTTGTGTGTGTGTGTGTATGGGTATGGGGTAGAAAGTCTGGCCGATAGTTATGAATAAATTTGAGATTTTGTGTTGATTTATGAACTGTAGATATGAAGCATGATAGACTGATTGAGACTTAATCTTGCAAAATTTGATATTATACGTACACTAGAATTAAGTTGGATAGTGTGATGCTATGATCTGATTCATATAATTGATAGGTTGATATAGTTGGACATAGATGCTTTATCCAAATTATACTAAATTAGTTATCCTTAGACCAAATTTAGCACAGTTTGGAGATGATTTTGGTGTTGTAGGAAGATATAAATGTGGACAGGGATTTCATGTTTGAAAATTTGTATCGTCTTAGATTAACGGGAAAAAATTAGGCGAAAATCTTAAGTTGGATGTCGATTTTCTTGAATAAGTGTTTGATAAGGGGCATCGCACTGATCAACGCATACATTTGTTTAAAAATGTGAAACTTCTCTTCGAAACCTTTTTGACTTGAGTTATTAAGTTTGTAAGGGTGTTTAAAACTTGGTACACTAAAGTCATCTGACTTGGGAGTCATCGACTTAAAGCATGTTACATGGGTCATTTAGAAAATTTAAGGGAGAGAATACAAACAAGGAAAATACTTTTGAAATTCAGAAAAAACAAATGTATGAAAAAAAAGGTACTAAATGCCTTGGTTAAACCTCAAATACTTGTTTCAGCGAATCTGACTTTTGATGAAGGATAATTAGCCTAATTGAGTCTTGGAAGTCGAAGCAAACAAAGAATTGGAGTATCCTTGTTTGTTGATGTGGTGACTTACAATTAGTAGAGTCCACTTGAACTAGAGAGGGTGGTTATAGTAATGAAAAATTCAACCTTAGATTACACACTGAGAAATGATTGAAAAAAGAACAAGTTTGGAGGTCTGTGATACATACGAGAGGTGACATGATATATTTAACCACAGATGGTCGGGAATTGAAGTAACTTGTAAAATCATGATTGTCTACTTAGTTCTTCATACACACACGCGTCAATTTTACATTGGAAGAGTAGATATTTGTTTGGTATTGTGACTATGGAGTGATTTGTAGATTTAGTACTATAATTTCAATTACTGAGATAAACAACTAGATTGTCTAACCAAATATTTTTGCATGCCTGCGTGTTTGTTGTTATTTAGGTTGTAATTTTGTTTGAGAACAAACAATTGATTAAGTTTGAGATAATTGATAAGTGAATTTTATACACTAATTCGGGTTACAATAACGATATTTGATAGTTCTTTTGACAAAATATATCTTAAATTGTTGTATTTTATGTTTAATAGGTGAAACTCTAAAAATAAAAAAGGAATTGAAGGAAAGAAGCAAGATGTAACAAAAAATGCATAATCCAAAGTACATGGACTAAATTGGCATTGATTGCACAATTAAATAGATTCAAGGACAAACTTGCATTACATGAAAGAATTGAGAACTTGGAAGCAAGTATTAATTTAAGTGGGCATTGGAATTAATTGAGCCCCCATTTGAACTTTTGGTTGGATTAAAAATTTAGGTTATACATTTGGTTGGACTGAAAATTTAGGTTATATATGTACACATATATATACACACACGCAGTAGAGAAAAAGAAAAGAAGACAGAGGCTTAAAAAAAGGGCGGCGGAAGCTTTATAAGGCGAAGGAAGAGCTGCTGTGGAATTAATATTATATAAACACATTGGCAGCAAAGAGATAAAATACCCACATATACTGTGGCTGGAAAATTGAGAAGCAGAGATATTAAATTTACACGCAAACAGAGGAGAAAAGAGGAGACGCACGCAGGAAGAAAAAACAAGTTTTTGGCGACTTCAATTTGGAGAATTAATCACGTTTCGCCAATTTTTGGTGTTGTCTTCCACTTTTACGTGTTTAATTTTGACATTATGTTGGCTAGATTTTTACATTGCTAAAATATAGATGAACCCTTGTTTTGAAATTTTTGGTTTAAATAATTAGTTTGAAGTTAATTTGTTTTCATGTTTGGTGTTTATTATGGTTTAGTTTGTTTTTCAATTAATTGGCCATTAGTTGAATTATTTGTGAATTTTATTGTCATCGAGAGAGATAATGGGATCGTTAGCACGTAGTAATAAGCATTGTAAGGTTCGAAAGACGATAGATGTATATCTCTATGCTTCACATAGTTTATAGATATTCTAACTCGTTTAATGCTTTGTTATATGTTGGTATCTTTTGAAGAAATATAGAAATGTCACATATATGATTATATTCAATTGCTATTGAGAAATTTTTTTAAATAAATTTGGAACTTTGACCAATTCGTATGATAACAATGAGTNTTTATTGTCATCGAGAGAGATAATGGGATCGTTAGCACGTAGTAATAAGCATTGTAAGGTTCGAAAGACGATAGATGTATATCTCTATGCTTCACATAGTTTATAGATATTCTAACTCGTTTAATGCTTTGTTATATGTTGGTATCTTTTGAAGAAATATAGAAATGTCACATATATGATTATATTCAATTGCTATTGAGAAATTTTTTTAAATAAATTTGGAACTTTGACCAATTCGTATGATAACAATGAGTCTTTTTAATTGTTGTATTAAAAATGGAATAGTAAGGAAGATTCTACATCTTAGCAATGCATCTAAAAAATTTGATAAACTTTTACTTTGATTTCTAGTACATGATAAATTAGACATTGATTTATTACAAGTAATTATTGCTATTCGATTAAGGATATTATTAATTTTAACTCGATAAAACACGTAATCCTCATGGGTTCGGCACTTAATTCACTATTATATTACATGTTCACAATCTCGTTCACTTGCGGGGAAATCAAACAATCAATCATTTACTTTCGAACAAAAGAAACTTATGCGTTTCAATTGTTAACCGTGATCGTTCAATTAATAAACTGTGATGAGATTAAGTCAAATTAGTAGAATTAAATTCGGAGTCAGTAATAATTTAATTCAGGTCCTAAATAAACAATGAGTTTTTGGTTAAAAAGGATTTAGCCATATAGGTAGGAAAAAGGAATCTTAATGCAATTGGAGAAAAGATTGTTAATGCAATTTGAGTAAAGACCGTATGCAATTAGGTGACTTTAACATGGAAAATTTCTATTATGTGCACGCACAATGCACCGGCAAGAAATCCATAAAATGGGTGGTCTTTATTGCGAGAGAGAGAGAGAGAGAGAGAGAGAGAGAGAGAGAAGCTAGAAAATTGGATACGAGTGTTTGTGCCTCACACTTTGAGTGATTTAATATTGATTAGGGAGAAGTTGTGAGAGTATGAAAAATATATTATTGCATGATTTTCTCAGTTAATAAAGTCTATTTCTCCTGTAGTTATTGACAGTCTGCTGAACTACATTTGTGCTTTTATGTTTCCTGCTCATTTTTGTCTTTTTGTTTCCCCTATATTTGGTGAGATTTTTCTTTTCGTTTTTTTAAGAAGTGATATGAGAGCTCACGGTTCAAACTTTGGGATTGTTGCAAAGATGATGATAATTTGCAAGTTTGAGGTGGAGCATTTTGACAAGAAAAATAATTTTAGCATTTGGTGTATTACTGTGCAAGATTTCTCCAGCAACAAGAGACTTACAAGGCATTGGAGGGTAGGAAGCCAGAAGGGATCAAAGATGTAGAGTAAAAAGTACTGAAAATAAATTCAGTCAGTAACATCAGACTGGTTGCACCTGAGGTAAAGTATAGTGTTTGAACGAAAAATCTCCTTTTAAGTTATGAAAAATATTAAAATAGTTATGTATGTCTACATCCCTAACAAATAGATTTATATTTGGAAAAAAAAAATATATGAGTTGAAGATGGATGGGGTAACTAATGTTAGGGATCATCTGAATAAGTTTAACGAGTGCGTGTGCGCGTTGTTAAACAATGATTTTAAGATTGAGAATAAAGATATGGCGATAATGTTTTTGTCATCCTCGCTTAAGTCATTAGTGTCTACGCTATTAGTTAAAAAATCTATTTTGACAGTGAATAAGGTTACAACTACTTTTTTAGAGATAGCCAACATTAAGCAGCCTAGTAGGACTGTAAATGGTGATTAATTCTCCAGGCAAAGTTTGAGATGACACTTGATACAGATGAATCGCAATGAAAGAATTATGATTAGACGGATGATCATTCTTTATCTCCTTCTAGGTGAGATGTGGAGTGTTATTACTATCACAAGAATATTCACATTAGAAAAAAAAAATGTTATGAATTGAAAATCATCTTGAAGAGATGAGGAATCAAGACTTGAGAGGCTTCAAACTAAATATACGTGGTAGATTATGACAATTATTGTTAAGATAATGTAATGTTTGTTGCTGATTATTGAAGCCATATAAGCTCTTGGATTTCTTATTCTGGATATTCATACCATATGTAACTGTACAAGGCATGGTTTGAAGATTACAAGTCATGTGATGTACGCAATGTTATAATAGATGATAAAGGGTACGAGTACTGTGAAGGTGAAGATGTTTGATGGGGCCATGTAGATATTTAGAGGTGCTGTGCACGTCCCAAGATTGAGGCAAAATTTGATATCTTGGGAGTCCGGGATACATTGGGTACATATCGGTATGATGAATGTGTAGAAAAATTCATGGGCGATAACGAAAAGTAAAAATATTGGCAATTTGTACAGGCTTATAGGGAATATAGTTTTAGGTGGAATTGGGGCGACAGATTCGTACCAAGGTGGTGCTATAATAATCAAGTAGTACACAGAAAGGTGTTCCAGTATTGTCAAATATCGTGAAATAGACTAGACGAGTTATGTGGCTAACGACAGAATGAATGAAGATCGAAGTTAAGAGAAGTCAAATCATAGAGTCACTTTTAATGAGATTTTGAATCGGATCATATCTAGGAGAACTGATTGAGGAACGTGTTAAAAGGGTGTGAAGATGGGTGTCAAGGCCCGTTGTAATTTCAAAGAATTTGAGTCAATGTGAAGATAATTTAAATTGACTCAAATTAGTAGAATCCAGTAAGGAGTTAAAGTAGTAATTTAATCAAAGTCCTAATTCAACAACGAGTTTAGGTTGAAAAAGGATTTAGCCTCCTGTTTGAGCTCATCTCTAGTGGGAAGTATGTTTTGGAATAGTAATTTTTTTAGAGAATGTGTGATTAAGAATAATTAGTTTGTGTTCCATTAAAAAGAATTTTGTTTGGAGAAAATGAGTTTTACAATAGTGATTTTTCGAAAAATGTGCTGTTAAAAAATATTAGGCTCTTGATTGATCTATATTATTTCGAAAATATACTCTTCTCTCTTCTTTTCAATCACACATTTTTCAATAAAATAATATTACATCCAAATCCAAAAGTTTTCCTCATTTTTTAACTACAAATTCTACATCAATCTATTATTCCAAAATGTATTCTTCAATAAAAAAGAGGCTCAAACTGACCCTTGAAAAAGTTTTGAATTTACGTGTAAAATATTTTTATTGTGTTAATGTGTAATTGAATATAAGGTCGAGAAAAAAGAGTATTAATTTAATATAAGACAACCACAGGTATGGGGAAAGAATTTAAGTTTACACCTAAAATTATTTAATGAGAGAATGTGTGGTTGAAAATGAGTTTTGAGAAAAATAGGATTGAAACAGGGGCTTAGTATATAATATTAGGTGGGAAAAGGACTCCTAATGTAATTTTAAAAGATTGTTAATGCAATTTGAATAAGGACTCGTTTGCAATTAGATTAATTTTTCATTGAAATTTTCTATATATACGCACATAGCTCACTAGCAAAAGCAGTAGAGTTGTTGGTCTTTATTGAGTGAGAGAGAGAGAGAGAGCTAGACATTGGGCAGGAACTTGTTTGTGAGAGAGCTAGACATTGGGCAGGAACTTGTTTGTGCTGTAGTTTGAATACTCTAGTTTTGTGTAGGGAGAACTTTTGAGAGTTGAAAACATTGCATTGTGCAGTTTGCTCAGTGAATAAAGTCTTATTCTCCCGTGATAATCGGCACTCTCTGTTTAATTTATGTTTATGTTTTTATTTTATGGCTCATGATATTAGAGGCACCAACAATTACTATTATGTTTAATAATGAGAAAGCCACTCAATCTACATTCTACGAAGAGCACCCCATGCTTGGCCACCTACCATTATGAGGTCCTCTACATCCATGGTTTGCCGCCTACCGCTATGAGGCCCTCCACATTCATGTTGGACCGTCTACCCCAACGAAACCAATGCAACACTTAACCATAAAAATATCATTGAGTTGGATGGGACCGATTAGTAGTTATCATGGACACAGCCAACCGATGGATAGATAGAGGTCCATCACTCAGGATGTGGAGGTAGTGGGAGGCGCTACGTGTGACATGTGTCGCGATAACCGCCCGACATTCATGTCTTCAGACACCTATAAATACTCTTAATACAAAACATAGATGGATTTTGAGATTTTGGCTATCTAAATATGCACTCTGTCTTTTCTTCCTAAAATTACATTCTTGAATCCTTTACTCATTCTCACGTCAGAGGTAAAATGGGGGAGAAAGCCCCAACTTCATTTCGAAGGTAAAATATGCTCATTGGAATAGCAGAAGCACCTTACACTGCCAGGAGGGCACGAAGGCTTGTTTCATAACCATCTCATTGGCGCCGTCTGTGGGAAACCACTGAACAGAGAAGTTGTGTCAAGGAGACGGACTACGAGTGAAACGGGCATGGTCGGGAATACAGTAGAAACGGAGTCGGAGTTCATTCCAAAGAGTTACGACCTAACACCACTGCTGCAGCAGTATGTGACGCAGAGCCAATTCAGTATTTTGGAAACTTAGTTGGCAGCCATGAGGGCCCTCCTGCAAAATCAATAGCAAAGAACTACAGTCCCACCACAGAACCCGCTAGAGGTCATACGCGAACAACCACCTCAAGTGGTACAAGTGGTTGTCCTTCCTGTTATTCAGCCAGTAATAGGAGACTTGGGGCCTACAATGGTTGCAGTTTTCAACAAAGGTTGTAGTTTCATAGTTTCCTCGACCCATGGTAGACTTGGAACGAAAGATGGATAAAATGATGGCCCAAAAGATAAATGATGAATTATCTAAGAGGAAGGACATGCGCAAGCAAATGGTTTTGTAAGAAGACCCATTTGCACAGGAGATCATGGCGATCCCTCTATTGAAAGGCTTCAAACAACTAATGATAGAGGCATACAATGGAGTCACAAATCAGCTTGACCACCTTTGGACCTTCATTGATTCAATACGATTCTATGCAGCCTCGGATGCAATGATGTGCCGATCTTTTTCCCCGACACTTAGGAGAGAGGCCCGAGACTGGGTGGCCACTTTGGCACCCAGGTCTATAAAATCATTTGATGAGCTCTCTAGGAGTTTTGAGGCTTACTTCTTGAGTAGTAAGAGGAAGATGAAGATAACTATTGGATTGATGCAGGTTGTACAAGCAAAAGATGAATCTTTACATGAATACTGGGCTAGGTTCAGTCGTGCGGTACTTGGTATAAAGGACATTCAAATGTCAGTAGTGGTGACAACATTGATGAATGGGATGCAGAATCGGACCTTTAATATGTCACTATCCAAAAATCCCTCGGAATCGACGCACGACCTACTAAAAAAGGATGACAAGTACGTTGATGCAGATGAAGCAGCGAAGGCCATGAAAAACCTCAGGGAAGGATGTAAGGCAGAAAGTCATAAGCGAAAGTCAAGTGATGAGCAAAAATCCACTAACAAAGGCAAGCCAAAGAACGATCATATGAACAAGGGATACATTCAGGATCGCTCCATTAGGTAGAGGCGAGAAGAGTTCAAGGCCTTCACTCCTTTAAATACTCCGCGAACAAAGGTGTTGATGGAAATATGAGATATGAAAGAGTTTGATTGGCCAAAACCAATGGTAGTATTCGCTAGCAAGAGAGACAATGGCAAGTAATGCCACTTCCATAGGGACCATGGGCATGACACGGAGGAATGTATCCATTTGAAGGAGAAGATTGAACATCTATTGAAGCCGGGGCTCCTGACTAAGTACGTAAAGAATGATCGAGGCAAGCAAAATGTCGATGATCGCCCACCACCCAGTTTTGGCATAATAAACGTGATAATTGGAGTGATTGCAGTTGATAGGGATCTAAATTCGATAGGAAAGAGTTGTGTTCGCACAGTTGGGGTTTACTCTATTTAGGAGAAGGCAAGGTTCGATCAAAACATTACTTTTAGTGAGGAAGATTTAATTGAAGTGCCAAACACCCTACAACGATGCTTTGGTGATCGTTGGTGACATAGCGAATTACGATGTCAAGAGGATGTTGATTGATGGTGGTAGCACAACAAATATCCTTATTTGGGGAAGATTGAAAATTTCCCCAACAAGATTGAAAGCATTATCCACCCCTCCAAGGATTCGGAGTGGCCACTGTCATACCGAAAGAGCTATGGAGCTCCCAGTGACATTGGGCACTTAATTCTACAAGCGTGGTGATCCTGGAAAACTTTCTGGTTGTCAAGACCCCAATGGCATATAATGCAATCTACGGTCAACCTCTGCTAAATGCTGCTGGTACCATTCCTTCTACTTATCATCAAGTTATGAAATTCCTAACCAGTCGTGGTGTTGGGTATGTGAGAGGCAACCAACAACCTCCGAGAAAGTGTTGTTGACAGTATACAAGCTAAGGGATCTCCACCAATTATGATGTTGTATCTCGAGCCCCCAAGGGGACAAATCAAACCCCTCAACATGACTAAAAAATCTCAGTGGCAGAAGGACGTGAATTTAGCATTGAGACATACTTGAAGTCATAAGAAAGAGAAGAATTGGTGAAGTATTTATTTGGCAATTTGGACATTTTTGCATGGTGCCCAAATGATATTCAAGGGATTGACCCATCGTCGCTAAACATTGTCTTGGTGTTTCACAAGCGACTAAGTCTTTAAAGCAAAAGAAAATAAACCTTGCTGCAGAATGATAGGATGCGGCGAAGGCATAAGTTGAAAAGCTGTTTCAGGTAGGGTTCATTAGGAAAGTACAACATCCCGAATGGTTGGCAAATGTCATCCATGTAGAAAATATCGAATGGAAAATGGTGCATGTCGTAGGTTACACTGGGTTGAACAAAGTTTTTCTGAAAGATTCGTACCTGCTATCTAGAAAAGATCACTTGGTGGATGCCACGTCTGGTTATGAACGATTAAGTTTTCTAGATGCCTTTTCTGGGTACCATCAGATCTCCATGGCCGATTTGGACCAGTAGAAAACCTCTTTCATAATTGATTATGGGACGTACTATTATACGGCTATGCCGTTTGGTTTGAAAAATGCCGAAGCAACCTATCAGAGAATGGTAAATAAGGTCTTTAGAGACTTGGTTGGAAAAGTTTTTGGAGCATATATAGATGACATGTTCGTCAAGAGTACCAAGGCCAACAACCATGTGATCGATTTATAGAAAGTGTTTGATATCGCCCGACAAAATGTACAAAAATTCTATCCCAAAAAGTGTGTCTTTGGTACAGTGGATGGAAAGTTCTTGGGTTTTATGATAACATAAAGAGGCATTGAAGCAAACCCAGATAAAATTTGAGCTATTCTAGAAACAAAAAGCCCTGAGAGAAGAAAGGATGTCTAAAGGCTAACAGGTCGGGTAGGAGCGTTGAATCGTTTCATGAGTCGAGTAGCAGATAAGTGCTACCACTTCTTCAAGGCAATTGGGAGCTCTACTAACTTTGAATGGACCAAGGACTATGAGGAGTTTCTTGAATCCTTGAAGCAGTCACAACAACAACCATTGATCTTGTCTTAGCTGTGCGTAGGGGATGTGCTATGTTCATACTTAGCAATATCAAAGCATGCAGCCAGTGAGGTGTTGGTGAAGGAATTTTCAAAGGTATAGAAGTTGGTCTACTATGTCAGCCAAGTTTTGAGTGGCGTAAAAACTCGGTATAACCTCGTAGAGAAACTAGTGTTTGCATTGATTGTAACAGTCAGAAAGTTAAGGACATACTTTCAGTCTCACATAGTATAAGTCAAGACAGATCAGCCAGTCAAGTAGATTTTGCATCGACCTGAAACTTCTAGGAGGATGTTAAAGTACGTAGTCGAGTTAAGTGAATTTGACATTGAGTTTAAGCCAAGAACGACTATCAAGGTGCAAGCGTTAGAGAATTTTATCATAGAGCTTACAACCACGCCTGACTATCCTTTACGATAGGAAGCGGTTTGGAAAATCTTTATGGACGAGTCATCGTACTTTGTAGGATCTAGAGTAGGCATCATTATGATAGGGCTGGAATCTAAAGAGTTGGGGTTTTCTTTGCACTTCGAGTTCCCGACAACAAATAATGATGCTGAGTATGAGGCAGTAATCATGGGCATGGGCTTGGAAGCCAGACTTAGGGTATTATTAGTAGAAATTTGCAATGACTCTCAGTCGATAGTTGGACAAGTGACCGGGGAATTTAAAGTAAGGGATAGGAAAACGACAGCTTATTTGATGAAAGTCAGGGACCTACAAAAAGGATTCGCAAATTTCTAGATAACCAAACACCCCGTAGAAATAATGAACGAGTTGATTCTTTGTGTAAACTCACATCCGCAAACTCAAGAAACTTGCCTAGCACTGTAAATGTACAAATCATACGATAGCCGATCATTATACACATAGCGAACATGGAATATAAGTAAAGTTGGATGTATCCATTGATTGATTACCTTGTGGAAGATAAACTGCCAAACGATGTATCTGAGGCAAGAAGACTGAAAATTTGAGCAGCCTTTTTCATAATTATCGATGGACAACTCCATAAAAAAGGATTCACCATGTCGTACTTAAGGGATTGCGCTCAACTAAGGCACATCGGGTACTATTTGAGATACATGTAGGAATTTGTGGCAATCATCAAAGGGCGACTACCCTCGTATTCAAAGCTCTGAGACATGGGTACTATTTGCCCACAATAAATGAGGATGCCAAATTGAAAAGGACTATATGAGGTGTTCTATAGCCTTGGAAAGGGAGCTTATAGTCTAAAGGACTTGAAAGGAAAACCAATAAGTGGGCCTAGAACACCAAGCCTCTCAAAAAGTACTATCAATAGATCAATAGGCAAGGATTGAAAGGAAAATCATATGATGTTCTTTGTAAATATAGTTGTTATGGCGTTTTATGAGTTTTCCTAGTGTAGTGTTTAACATTTTTTGTAATTATAGTCACAAGGATGTTTTATTGGTTTTCTAAATATAATGCCTACTACGGGCACACTCTACTGTAAATGTTTAATGAAGGCCGAAGTGGCGACAGATGATGAGGGCACTAAGGAAAATACAGCCTAGCAGGGACATCCCTGAGTGCTTACTAAGTCTCCAAATCAACGCAAATTAAATGTCAGTACGATAACTTTATTTGTAATTGGTTCAAACGAGAGCTTCAAACTTCCTTCAATGGCTCGAGGTTGAACAGAGGATAGCGGTGAGAAATGAAGCCAAAAAATTGGTTAGCTCGAAGTCACTCTAAGGTCTGGTGGTGAGTTTTCAAACCACAAAAATGGTTGAAACTTAAAATGACTAGACCTCGTACTCTACAATCCTAAATCTCTCGACACATAGCAGTGAGCCCGAAGCTAAAAAATTGGTTAGCTCAAAATCGCCTACAGTCTGGTGCTGAATTTTCAAAACCAAAAAAAGGTTAAAGCTTAAAATCACTAGTCCTCGTACTCTACAATCCTAAATTGTTAGACACAGTGGTGAGCAACAAAACCAAAAAATTAATTGGCTCAAAATGGATCTACGGTCTAGTGGTGAGTTTTGAAAACCAAAAAATGGTTAAAGCTCAAAATCACTAAATCTCATACTCTAAAATTTTAAATCACTCAGCACATAGCAATGAGCAATGAAGCCAAAAAATTGATTAACTCAAAATACTATATGGTCTGGTGGTGAGTTTTCAAAACCAAAAAATGGTTAAATCTCAAAATCACTAGACCTCATACTCTACAATCCTAAATTATTCGACGGAGTGGTGAGTAACAAAAAGGAAAAAAAAAA
>CAIGRK010219061.1:0-29872 GCA_903798315.1 Fraxinus greggii
GAGGTAACTGGTTTGGTCCCAAAATTTTTACTTAGTTGGGTTTCTCTGTTATCAATATTGGTGTTATTTATTGCTTTCTTATTACAAATTGCGGTAATTCAACTTAGAATAAAATTGCGGTAATTCAACTTAGGATAATTGAACTATTTGTTTAACCATCTAGAAACAATTAAAGTGACTTGTTGCTTGTTAATTGTATCATTCCGCATGAAAGGTCAAACATAGCTAGTAAACCGCAAACTTTCACTAGCTAAATTTATGAAAACACTTTTCTCGTTATGATTTTTGTAAACATTATTGACGTTTGTGTTGACCACGTGCTTCTTCATCTTGGGTTGCTAGCTAAGTTTATGAAAATACTTTTCTCGTTCTGATTTCAAAAACGTTCTTCATGCTTGTATCGAACACATGGTTCTTCATCTTGGATTGCCAGCTAAGTTTGTGAAAATACTTTTTTGGTTCTAATTTTGGAAACGTTATTCACGCTTGTGTCAACCACGTGTTTCTTCATTTTGATTTGCCAACGAAATTTATAAAAATACTTATATTGTTTTAATGATTTAATTTCTTGATTTAATTTTGATCACGATCGAGAAATAATGCTTCTTATTTCAGAAAATTATCACGTTTGTGCGACCACGATTCTCTTCATTGGATTGCCAACTAAATTTGTGAAAATGCTTTCTTGATTTATAGTTTGATTTCATGACACTATTTTCATTACGAGTGATTTGAAATTATTTTTCATGCATATGTTGCGTGATTCTTTATCCTGATTCGCTAAGTTTATAAAAACTACTATTCTCGTATAAAATTAAAGTTTCAAAACCGGCCTCAACTGACTTGACCATTGTGATTTATGAAATTTTGCCACATTAATGTCAACTGCAACAAATTTATCAAATCAGTAAATCTCAGTGTAATTATGGTAGGAAAATAGAATTATCAAAAATGAAAAAATGACAAACTTCCATAATAATTAGTTGGAACAGAATATACATACACTGCAAGTTCGTATCGGTTTTGTCTGTACAACTAATATCAAATTATAAAAAGCACAAATATCTATCAAAGAAATGAAAGGAACGGTTACTTAATTTTGAAAGCCTTATATTTTTCGGTGATCTCATTTATTTTCCAACAAAATTGTTTACGAGAAGATATAAACTTTCCACTTATGATGCTCGCAAATTGAATTATAATAAAATTGCTTCTTATGGCCATTTATCCACCCTTCATCACCAGCATGAATAACAGTCGACTATCCATCATGATATCTTAATTTGTAAAGTACCAAGAAAATTTGACGATGACTAGAGTACGGTAATTCTCCAACAAAAATAGAATTATGCTATTTGTACATTTTTTTGGTGACATTTTTATTAACATTGTGTGTATTGTCAAAATCTATACCATTGATTATTTTAAGTATTGTTAAAATAAAAGGCAAAAATATTGGTGACCTTACACAATGTCAACCAAATTGTACATGTAGCAAAATTATGAGAAATATGGTAGTAAAGAAGAAGTCAATTTAATTAAGAGTTGGGTTCATATTAAAAGGCGAACTCTCATTTGACATGTCATTTACTTTTATTTCTTTTATAAGAGCTTTGGAAAATATCACTTCTATTTTTTGTTTAGAAACTAAATTGTAAAGGAACTTTGTATTTTGAAAATGTTTTTAGAGGAAGTCACATTATATGAGCTCCTCTAAAAACCTTTCTAATTAGAAGAAACACTTTCATAAAATTAGTTAAATGACTCCAAAATATAGCTTTTAAGTTTCAAAAACTCTTTTGATTTTTCCAAAGACATGCCAAATAAGTTTTAAGCGAAGTAGATCAAACCCTTATATATTACTCTATATTTTCATTTTTATTCGATGTAAAATTTATCTCTTAACACATTCTCACAAGATGATGACTCGTTTGAGTAAATCAATCTTAAAATATGTATACTTATTTTTTGCGTGTTAATCGGATCGAATTGTCCTTTAAAATTTAATGAGTTCTGATATTAAATTAAGATTTGGAGTTCCATCTTAAAATGTCAAGTTTTTTAAGAGGACTAACTCATACTGTTCGCTATGAAATTGAAAACTGCAAATGAACAAGTCGCGTTTAAGTAATAAATTGGACTTTTGAGTTCAAGTTATCGATTACTCAAGAAATGTTTACTATCTATTACAAAATTTTAATTAATTTAATTCTAACAACAAAAACAATCACACAATAAAGAATTGATCTTGGAAAATAAGGAAAAATAAATAAAACTTTACAAAATAAGAAATCTTAAACACTTGGGAATTTCAGTGGAAAACGTGATTATGATTCATGATTTCATTTAACTGTAGCCTAATTAATTTTCCACGAGCTAATTAACAAATGACTGAGTTACGATGTTAGATTCAATTTCAGCTAATTAATTCTCTCGAGCGAAATTAAACATAATTGATTGATTTAACTTATTATATCTCTATGTCAATTAAAACCAAACAGTCACATTAAATCTTTGTGAAAATGATTTAATCAGTCACCTATGGTTAGAGCTATAGCTCTATCCCCTACAAATCTAGAATTTCTACTATTTGGTTTAAAATACACAATCTTCTCTCGAACGATATATAAATAACTAAACATAATTATTCAATGGCCATATAGATGAAAATGTAACAACAACAATAGAAAAATCACATGAAGATAAATATTTACACATTAAAAGGCAAATTGGAACCCCCAGTGCCTTGAACCTTCTGACTTGTGCACTTTGTTCCCCAAATTCACAGTTTTGCACGATTTTGGTCATTCTCTTCTCCTTTTTGCCTTTTTATTGGGCGATTTTTACCTATAAAAGCAATAATTACATAATTGTGAATAGAAATTCGCTCCTTTAATCAATGTTTAAGCATGTTTAAGTATTAAATAAGTGTGCAAAATCACATATCCTTATATTAATCTATATTTTCATCCTTAATGTGGGATTTATCCTTCAACAAGTTTCAAATAACAGATCTAGACTAGCTCCACCTAGAACCCCAAAGTTTGATCATCTTCTTAGTACCCTAGGCTTACTAGGACCCTTGGTATTGCCTGCATCTACTTTTAATTGTTAAAGTCCCATATATAGAGGTGACAATGAGCCGAGTTAAGCCGAGCCAACTCGACCAGTATGCACACGAGCATGGCTCGTGCTCATCACGAGCTGAGCGCGTGGCTCATTTATATCGAGTCAAACTTCTACTCAGCTCGTTACTCGTGTTTCGTGGGCCTAGTCGAGCTTCGACTCTCGAGCTCATCAATTTTTTTTATGTATATTAAAGATAAACCGTTTAAAAAAAATAAATAAACCTTCACCCAGCTCGTGGGCTCAGCTCACCTAGCGAGTCAGCCTGCTTGGTTCGGGCTCGGGCTCATCATTAGACGAACCAGCCAGGCATGAGCCAAATTTTCACTAGCCGAGCAATAGAGCCGATGAGTCGCTCAGTCTGTTTGCCACCACTGCCCATATAGATCGTTAAGCTTGGCCAAATCTCTTTTCCTTGCTTCTATCCTAGCTTGGACAATGCTGATTGCATCCACCAGTTTCATGTATGCTTTCACTTCTGGCTCCGGCTCCAAAACTAGCTAGTTTCCTTCACTATGATAATGATCATCATGGCTGCTCCTAATGTCATAACGCCTTCTATAGCTATCTCTATACCTATCATTTTCATAGTTCCTGTCTCTTCCCTTTTCTCTATTTCTTTCTCCATATTTTTACATTCCTCCTTATTGGTAGCTATCTCGATCTTGATGAAGGGAAAGATTTTAAGCCCTGTCTAAATATTCTCAATCACATAAATCGAGACTCCGGCTCTTATGGCGATTGGGGTATTGTCTCGAATAGTTTTCCCTATCAACGAAGATGATTGCGGTGTACAACTAACTGGAGATGAATCCCTGGTTGATGCACGATGAGAAGCATTCTGGCCAAAGGAACTTAACATAAATCTTTAACAGAAGGTGGCCTTCGAGAAATTATTGGGAGGCGAAATGAGGTTATACTACATGATATGAAGTATTTATTACAACAACAAGATGTATACAAAGACAAGGATTTAATTTGGGAGAGGAATTAGAGATTTTATTCAACTAAAATGGAGAAAGAAATATAACAATTGTATTTTTCACAATTATTCTAACTTTAGCTTGTAAAGAAGAGTCACTGTGTATAGGGAACATACCAAAATCCTAACAATATTCCTAAAGATGAAAATAGTATCAAAAACGCATACTTTAAAAAAAATACGTGAAACAAAGGAAATAATATTTTTCCGAAAAATCATTTGAATTTCGGTCATAAACTCAATAATCTCTATCTTGACACAAATTTCGCTGCAACGAATGAAGCTCTAGAATTTCTCCACCTAGAGAAAAAATTCAACTGCAATGAATGAACTGAACTTTTCAATAAGAACCAAACTAACTTCTCCAACGAACAAAAAATTCTCCACCTCTTCCATGATATCTAACTAGGATAAATAAATTCAAGCATTACTTCGCAGAATTATCTCGGATTCAACCAAAAATTACAAATGATTTAAAATTAACACACCTTGAAACAAAATCAACACCAAATACTTTTGTAAAAGGCCCATTTTAGACTCACCATCTTCAAATAAACTTAAATCATGCGCATCAAAATCAACTTTCTTGTACCTATCTCCACTAAGTTTGTCCCTAACAATTAAATATGATGGCATCCCAATTGATGGTCGTAGAGCGACATTACCCATATCCTCCAAACTCGATTGAGCTGTATTCTTCCCAAGCAAAATCCCAACAGTACTGTACCAAACTAAATATCCATCACAGTACTAAAAATTTTCTGATTGTTCTTAATAGATTCTGTACAACTTTGTAAGACATATAACTGTGACTTTTTCCGCCCATCCAATACANTCAACTTTCTTGTACCTATCTCCACTAAGTTTGTCCCTAACAATTAAATATGATGGCATCCCAATTGATGGTCGTAGAGCGACATTACCCATATCCTCCAAACTCGATTGAGCTGTATTCTTCCCAAGCAAAATCCCAACAGTACTGTACCAAACTAAATATCCATCACAGTACTAAAAATTTTCTGATTGTTCTTAATAGATTCTGTACAACTTTGTAAGACATATAACTGTGACTTTTTCCGCCCATCCAATACAACCAAAACACTTTTGCAAACCCTCAAAGCTCTACCTTTACCAAAGAACTTGTGTCCTTTTAAATCAATAGTACTCAACGATATAAGATTTTACTTCAAATTTAGAACATGTTGAACCTGAAAATGTTCTAACTGTCCTATCCACCAGCTTAAGTCTGACTCTACCAATATCCACTACCTTACATGGCGTGTTGTTTTCAATGATCATGATATCGTCGAAACTGTTGCATATGTTGAAAATAAATTCTGATTGGGACACATATGGAAAGCACGAGATGTATTCAAAATCCAATTCCATCAGGTTTGGACTCGCCATCAAAAATAGCCTACACATCTCCATCACTTAAAGTAGTTCTCTGTGATATCGGCTTCACTTGTAGTTTCGATTGCTTCCCTTCTAAATTGAAGCTAAATTTTCTTTATTTTGCCACTTGTTGCAATCCTTCTTGATGTTTCATTTTTTCTTGCAATAAAAACTTGATTACTTAAATTCGATTTCAACCTGCCCCCTCCGTGACCACCAAAAACAACAAAGCATTCTCTATCTCTAGCTTCAGATCCAACCAGATGCTTCATCTTCTTGTTTGAAAACAAAACATCATACACATCTTCAATGGTGAGAATAACAAATATATAAAATCTTGTCTCTAAATGAAGTAGATGAAGCCGGCAACGAACACACAATAATTAAGGCCAAATGTTCTTTATCATATTTTATCTCAAAAATCTCCAAATCAGCGATAATCTCCTTAAAAATAGTTAGGTGATCTTCCAATGATCCACAAACGCTGCTTTAGGTACAATTTGCCTGTTAGACTTTTAGTCATGCTCAATTGCTCCAACTTCAACCACAATGCAGTTGTCGTTCTCTTCTTCAAAATGTCTTAAAGAATGTTATTCGAAAGATGAAGATGAATTTGTTAAAGTGCATTTTGATCCTTATGTTTTTTCTCTTCTGTAGACCAAGATGAAGATATTTTATCAAATCCCAAAAAGCGGAATATCATACTTCATTGTTGCCATTAAGAGCAAGAACCTCGAACAAATCAAAAAATAAAGCTCTGATATCACTAGTTAGGGAGCGAAACAAGGTTATATGTCACGATATGAAGTATTGATCATAGCAACAAGATGAACACAAAAACAAGAATTTAATTTGGTAGAAGAATCGAAGAATTTATTCAAATATAATGGAGAATGAAGAACAACAATTGTGTTTCTCACAATTATTCTAACTCGCAGTAATAAATCAGCTCGTAAAAAAGAGCCAACTATATATAGGGACATATCAAAATCTTAAGAATATTCTTAAAGATGGAAATATTATAAAAACGCGTGAAATAAAGGAAACAATATTTTCCCAAAAATTCCAACTGAATTGGTCAGAAACCTAACAGAAATCTCCTCAAACCCATGGGTAGAATCTCTAGTGAATCACAATGTTTAGTAGGCAGCTCTATATTTTCAAGGTTGGTTACAATAGTCCACAACATAGGAAGAGGAATGCGGGGTAAAAGAGTGTCAAAGTACTGCTGCAATCAGAAATAAATATAAAAAAAATAATTTGTTAGAACTTGTCTGAAGACCTAGTGAAGATGCTACTCCATCATACATTCATTATCTAATAATTGGAACAACCTCCAGCAGAAAAAGTATGTGCTAAATTAGTCATTATTAGTAGTGTAGCCAATCCTAGAACAAAACTGATTTATAAGAGCTGAAGTGAACTGTACCAAAAAGATTTGAAGAAAACTCCTACTCTCATCTCCTATACACAAAAAATAGTTAAACAGAGATCTTTGAATAGCTAGAGCATTAGAGTAACAAAGGCAAGAAAACAACTTACTAAATTAATGAATGTGATAGATCAATCAAAAATATTGGTCCTTGTTGTATCCAACCTACACCAGTATCAGGTCCCTATGAGATGTAACTAACACAAAAATAAGATTTATATGTTCATGGAAATTTCATAAACATCAACTAAATACAATGTATATAATCTGCATATGTGCGCCAAATATACATTTAACTTGTCTCTGCATTCTACTAAGAGGTTTAGAATTAAAATGGATAAATGGAGTATCCCCAATATTAGAACTTAGCTTTCATTGTATTTCACATGCTGTGTTAAATGTAAATTGACATAATAGAATAGTTTGTAACTTCTCGGAGGTAAGGCTCTTCGTCCTCCTCCTTGCACTTAATTGTCCATATCAATATACTTAGGTAGGCCCTTCATTCAATCCTAAATAATAACTATTATAAAACAAAATAAACAAATAAAAAAGTGTACTTCTCTCTGAAGCTTAGCAAAACATGCTGTAAGAAGGAACATCATTCAAATCTCTTATTTCTTAGAGGCTAGAATCAATTTGAGAAAGGTATTTGAAGAATTCAATAAAACTAAAAAGAACATAAAGATTACGAAGTTCGGTACCGGTGTAGCAACCTACATCCACAAGAGAAGAGAGGAGTTTGTATATTATTCACTTATGTTTGCAGCTTACAATGAAAAATATATAATCACATTACATCAAAGTTGTATTACTAAGGATGAGGCAATCAAGGAAAGAAAATAACGAATTATGAAAATATTTCAAATCATGGTTGCGTCATAACATTCTCCAATATTAGCAAATTCTTCAAATATCGTCAAATATCTCTCCTCTTCAACACTTTCCCTCAAATTAGTGCAAAAAATATCAATAGAGCCAAACTTAGACATATTCTCATGAAATCTGGCTGCGGACAAACCTTTGGTGAAAATATAAACTAATTGTTGACTATTACGAATGAAGGGTGTGCAAATAACCTTGTCTTTGACTTGTTCTCGTATAAAATGACAATCATCTTTAATATGTTTGGTCTGTTCATTAAGAACTAAGAAACAATATGAACAACAAATTGATTAACAGCCTAATCTATGTCTGTGTATGTAGTAATAAGAGAATGACCATTCTTACACATCCACTTATTCAAATGGTAATTTAAATTACACTTTATATGCATCTGAGCTGCCTTAATACGTCATTTACTAGTATTTTGTAACAAATCCAACACATATTTCTTTTGATTGACAAATATGCCCTTCTTTGAATATGCAATCCCTAGTCCGAGAAAGTATTTCAAAATTCTCAAATTCTCAATAGAAAGTTGAGTATGAAGAATATTTTTTACCCTTGATATTTTAGTGAGCTCATCACTAGTAATAACTATATCATCAATATAGATCAAAACAATAACAGTACCACTTATACATATTTTCACGAATAAGGAATAATCATCATTGCTCATCATTAAACCATTCTAGATAAGAACATGACTGAGTCTGGTGTACCATGTACGAAGTGATTGTTTAATACCATATATGGATTTTCTTAATTTGCATGTGAGATCATACGACCCTCCAACGGATGACCTAGAGGTATATTCTTGTAAGCTTCTTCCTCAAGGCCACCATGTAAAAATGCATTCTTTATATCCATCCGAAACAATTTTCAATCTCGATTGACGGTTAGAGATAAAAGAATACGGAGCATGTTCATTTTGGCAATTGGAGCAAATGTCTCCTTGTAATCAATTCTATAAGTTTGAGTAAAAACTTTTGCAACAAGACGTGCCTTATGTCATTAATAAACTCACCACTCCAAAACTTCATTTTATAAACCCAACAACATCCAACTTCTTTATTTCTTGGAGAGAGTTTTACAATGGACCAAGTTTTGTTGTCATCAAAGGATTGTAACTCTTCCTGCATCGCTTGTTTCCAAATAGGATTATAATTTGCTTCTCTAAAATTCAGCTCTTGAGTTGAAAACAAAGAAGTTAGAAAAATTAATAAGATGTAGAGATATTTAAGTATGATAGATGAGCTTATATAGGATGACTTATAGCTTCATAAGTAACGTAGTCATTTAATTTTTTGGTAGCCTTGTACATTCTATTTGATCTTCTAAGAACCTCTTTCGGAGCATCTAGTGTAGTGACGTGTTTTGGTGACAAAGAACATACGGTCTCCCATTGTTTTCATCCTATTTTGTTTCTTCTGTATCGTAGTTTCATTTCTGTCAGTGTATGCAGTGTCGAAAGACGATGTCCATACAGTGGGAAACAGAAGCAGATCATTCAAACTCTTCCCCCGAGGTAAATTCTTTTTCAATCTCCGTACTGTAAAATATTGTTCATTCTTAGAAAATTGTACACCTTGTGATATAAATAGCTTCTGAGACTAAGGATAGTAGCATATATATCCTTTTTTGTCAAAGAATATCCTAAGAAGATGCATCAAATGGAACAAGGATCAAGTTTGTCACATTGCAAAGTCTAGTGGTGCACATAACAAAACAAGCAAATACTCGGAGGTGAGACACGTCAGGTTTTCTCCCTTTCAAGACTCCCAACGGTGACTGAAAATGGATAATACGAATTGGAAGCTTATTTATCAAGTAAGTTGCTGTTAGAATTCCGTCTGAACAAGATTTCTTCAGAATATTCATTTGAAGTATGAGAGCTCTCATATTCTCCAAAATATGTCTATTCTTTCTTTCAACTACTCCATTTTGTTGGAGATATACCAACACAACTAGTCTGACGAATAATGTATTCATCGCGAAGAAAGGCAGGAAGGAGACCCTTTGCAAGTTCAGTCTCATTAGAAAACCGTGATTTTACTATCAATTTGAGCGACTATCATGCTTTGAAAATCCTTAAAAATAGGGTAAACTTCGTTCTTAGATTTCAATAAATAAATCCAAGTAACACGAAAACAATCATCAATAAATAGCACAAAATATTTAAAATCATCAACAGACGTAGATGATAAATTATGAAATGCTGACGGACTTGTTTGGAAAACTAACAAATATCACAAACATGTATCCCAAAAGACATAGATTGAAACAAAAAAAGAGTGATAAAACACGACTAGAAGGACATCTAAACCTTTGATGCACAATTTGATTTTCTAGCATAGCACTATTAAGAGAAGTGGCACTGAATGATTTCAACAAATAAAGTCTATATGAGTAGACACCTTCACCAATCTTCTTCCGGGAAGTTCGATCATGAAACACAATGCTACTAGGAGAAAAAATAACATTGCAATTCAATAAGTTAGTTATTTTTCCAATGGAAAGAAGTTGGGTTGGAAATGAAGGTATTACAAGTGTATCCGAACTAGGAAGACTTGACTTTTTCAAGATCGACAAATGGGAACAACATGTTTTGATGAATTCTTTTGAGAAATCACTCAATGATGCATCATTTTCCATTTTATTAGCAGCACCCAAATTAATAATCCAAGTATTCAAATGTTTAGATGTACATGAAGAGAAATAAACTTCAAAGTTACCGAGACATGAGTAGTGGAAGGAGTTGATTCTTTTAGAGTAGGCTGACTAGGATGATCGACTTGTTGAAGAATTTAGGCCAATTGATTCATTGAAATGGTAGTATCAGCAACGTCAGCACCTTCCATGTTTTCTCCTTTCATAATGGATAGCTTAAGATGAGGGTGAAGCTCTAAACAACAATCCTTAGTGTCATATTTTGGAGCTTCTTGTCTTTTCTTGTTTTGAAAAGTTTTCCTTTTTTCATCTCTTTTCACAATAAGAGCAGACAACTCAGGTATATTCTTTAATTCTGAATGTATTGCCTTTTTTCAAGTTTCTTCTTGCTGCACAGTTGCACACATACTCGAAAAGATTGGAAGCGTAGAACTTATAAGGAAATAATTTCAAAGATTTTCATACTCCAGCATCAAACTACTCAACAAAAAAGATCATATCTTCTTCAACCCTTTTTAATAAGATCTTTGCATCAATTGTATGTAGACGATACATGCTCAATTCATTCCACATCTTCTTAAGACCACAAAGATGTTCAATGAATGGCTTATCTCCTTGCTCAGCGGTAGCAATTTCTCATTTCAATTCAAAGATTCAAGTGGCATTATTTTGGTCTCCATAAAGCTCCCACAACTCTTTTGCCGAGTCTAAAAAGGCGATGATTTTAGTATTATGTACTTCCATTGAATTTAGAAGCCAAGATCGAACGATTTGATCATTCGATATCCACCCTTCATATGTTGGATATGTAAAATCTAGATGAAGCCCAACTTTTTCTTTCCACCAAAAGACAACATCATGGCTCTTAACAGTAATATACCATTCAAAGGAATAGTAGATAACTTCCATCTGGGATTAACATCATTCTCCATTGTTATAGACGGATTAATTGGTTTCTCAGTCTTTGTAAACTAAAAAACAAATAAGCAGAGGCCAAAATCGAACAGCAGAAAATTGAAAAACATGAATAACAAACTTCCATGATGATTTTGACCCATCAAACGTTACCTAAAATAGCCCAAACACAAGTACCTAGATACGGACGATACGAATTCAATGGCAGTAATCTTGCGCTATTTCGAGTTACGATTTGAAAGATACAACCGTTTTCATGAAGGTCGCTCAAAACTGGAAAAAAAAATTCGTGGAGATTGCAAAAAGTTTCTGAACTTATGAACAATTTACGTTTGAATAGTAATGGACCGAATCAAGACATTTGCTCTTTTACCATGAAGAATTCAATAAAACTAAAAGGAACACAAAGATTCACGTGGTTCATCGCTAATGTGGCAACCTACATTCACGAGAGAAGAGAGGAGCTTTTATATTATTCACTTATGTTTGGAGCTTAAAATAAAACATATATAGCCACATTACATTAAGATTCATTACATTAAGGTTGCCTTCTTAAGGATGAGGCAATCAAGGAAAGAAAATAACAAATTATGGGAATCTTCCAAATCGTGGTTGCATAGTAATATTCTCCAATATTAGCAAACCCTTCAAATATTATCAAATATCTATCTTCTCCAACAAATACGAGATTGAGCTCTCTCGATTATGTGACTATGTCTATTGAACAAAATGCGATCACCTAATGTATGAGGTTTATCATTGGATATAATTTAATATTAATTATCTCTATAGATACATTGAGTCATCTTGACTTGAGTCCTCTACTTTGTAGAAGATGTTTTCTTGACTCCTGAACTCGACATTATCAAGTAGTTCGAGAATGAGTTAGAAGGTAAAAATCAATTTACCCCCATCTTAAGGTTCCTTTATGGGGAAAGCACCGTAATGATCTTTGGGCTACGTCTTATCGTGTCTAGTATGCAATATAATTAGTGTTGGTATTACCTTGTGTTATCACTTTACATTGTACACAGCTATCAAGATAGACATTAGAGGCTGGGGATTTACATGTAACTGGGAGAATGGTTTGACACTCACCTCTTCAATTGTATCATATGAAATATCATGACACGTGCACTTGTTCCTATTCCTGATTGAAAAGACAATGGGTCTCCGTGGACTTCATATCAATCATTTAGATAGGTTGACGCTTTATAAGTGCATTTTGTACACTTATTTCGACCATTAAATGAAGCTAATTGTTATTAATTATGGTAACTTATGACTTAATCAAGTGTTTATTTTGCTTGTTAGGCGAAACTCAATGATTGGAAGTAAAATTGGCAGAAATAAGCGATATAGGGCTAAAGTGAAAGAAATCCAAAGTTTAGGGAATGATACGAATCACAGAATGATGATTGAATATCACGTAGTATCAATTGGATTCAATTGAAAGTCAAATGAGTGAAATATAGTTAAAGTATTTTCACAAATCAATTTCCAGCCGAAAAAGTTATGATCCAAATTTTCAGCCTTTTATTGAAACCCGTTTTTCGCATAGAAAATGTTCAAACTGGAAAAGTGATAACCTACAAGAATTGTAACACTTTGAGTTATTTTTCCAACACACTTTGAATTGCCTCAATCGGATATTCAGAGAAAAAGTTATAACAAAAATACTAACGATTGCTTAGAGATGAAATCGCCCACAACACAATCGCAAGACTTATATTGGAGTAGGTGTGAGCAAGAATTTCACACAACCCGAGACAAAAAATTGTTGAATGGCATGTACGCAGTGAAAGATATGGCGTGGGTGCATAGTGTAGAATTTGCCGATGGGCCAATTTTCATTTTTTGATTAAAACTCTTTCATAATTTAAATTGTATGGGATTTTTATCTGATTTTCGACTTCTATAAAGATAAAACTTGGGCAAAACATTGAGAAACTCTCTCTACCCTCTTAATATACTATCAAAACATATAATTCATTAAAAACAAGAGGTTAATTGCTATATTTTGAGAGAGAAGATCAAACCCTAATAAGAATTGAAAGTTAATTACATCAATAAATTGAAGATTTCAACTTTGGACTTAAAGATCAATATCTTTTGCATCATTTCATAATTCAGGTGATATTTTTCTATTATTCTTCTTGTAATTCGTATAAATCATGCTAGGATAAATCCGTTTTTGTATTAAATGAAGATAAACCATATTGCTTATTTATTTTAATTCAAGACTGGTAGTTTTGTACTTTTTTCATTTCTTGATTAATTTTGCATTTATATTGCATTACTTAATTGATTGATCACAAATTGGATAATTAGTTGTTTGTTATAGTGTTGAAAGACTAACAATAAGTTTAGAATGTGGCAAGATTAAAACAAAGGCAATAAATGTTAAGAACATCAAATCGCATGTATAATCGTATAGATAATTTAAAATTTAATACGTCCTAATCATTCGAATTCGTAATATGAATATATTCGGATCGTGATTAGAATATAATTAATTTATTTTGGAAAAGAAAGTTAAATACCTTAACTTGAACAAAACTAATTGCATGATTGAGAACTGAAATAGATAGCAATATGCGAATTTGAAATCCAATACAATTATCCATAATTTGATACAACTTAACATAATTTAGAATAATCACAAATCAAATATTTTTTATGTCAAATGATTTGTATTTAATACAAAACTAATAAATTTGAATTGAAATTTATTCTCCGTGAGACGATACTATTAACTCATCAAATCTATTGCTAGTCAGATGCAAATAGGGCTTGCAGCCCTGACGATAGAATATCTGTAGTGTAGTAGGCCATTGTGTTTTCGTTTGTGACTCTTTGGTGTCTAAGTCATCCAAAACATATCACGTAGTTGCAAGATTGATCACGAAATCATAATACTAGGCATTGCCCATGTGGCTTGTGAGTTTTCTTAAACTTAATCTATTGAGCTGCGCACGTGTTAAGTGTACTTCTAAAATTGAACTAAAGAAGTCGTGTTCTACAAATACAACTTCTTTAGGGGATGGGTTTCACTGGTAATGACATGTGGATCAAACAGGCCTAGCCTATTTGGTTTATTCATTGTGTTGAGACTTTTTAGAAGATACTACACTTTCTATGTTCTTCGTCTTCTTTTGATATCCTCATTTGAAACTTCAAATCTTCATCTTTATCTATTATTATTATTATTATTTTTTTGGTGTAATATATTAAGAACTTGACGTTCTCTATTTCATGGGTTACAGAAGAGTATAAATTGGCTTTGTGGGATTCTTGGTGAATAGTAAACTTTACTCGAAGGGGTTGTTTGGATGTAAAAGATAAATCTATAGTGCGTATATCTCTAGAATTTGTACATTGTTGTATCCTTGATTGTCATTTTCAGATTTTATAGTACAATTGAGCATTATCAACTTTTGTGGATGTTCAATAGGTAATTTAGGCATTTGAATTGGTCATCGATCCTTTGGGACTTCGACCAAAAAAATCTTTTGTGTTCAAACTTTTATTTTCTACATTTTGATTTTAGATCTTTAGTTTTAAAGTGTTTATATCTTGTTTTTGTTTGTTTCTGGACATTTCACAATCTTTGTTACAAGAGTTAAGTCTTCCTCTTCATGTCATTTCTATTACTTCATGTGATAACACGAGTCCCATTGCATTGGTGGCAAATCCTATTTACCATTAGCCTAGCCTATTTGGTTTATTCATTGTGTTGAGACTTTTTAGAAGATACTACACTTTCTATGTTCTTCGTCTTCTTTTGATATCCTCATTTGAAACTTCAAATCTTCATCGTCATCTATTATTATTATTTTAATTTTTTTGGTGTAATATATTAAGAACTTGATGTTCTCTATTTCATGGGTTATAGAAGAGTATAAATTGGCTTTGTGGGATTCTTGGTGAATATTAAACTTTACTCAAAGGGGTTGTTTGGATGTAAAAGATAAGTCTTTAGTGAGTATATCTCTAGAATTTGTACATTGTTGTATCCTTGATTGTCATTTTCAGATTTTATAGTGCAATTGAGCATTATCAACTTTTGTGGATGTTCAATAGGTAATTTAGGCGTTTGAATTGGTCATCGATCCTTTGGGACTTCGACCAAAAAAATCTTGTGTTCAAACTTTTATTTTTCTACATTTTTATTTTAGATCTTTAGTTTTAAAGTGTTTATATCTTGTTTTTGTTTGTTTCTGGTCATTTCACAATCTTTGTTACAAGAGTTAAGTCTTCCTCTTCATGTCATTTCTATTACTTCATGTGATAACACGAGTCCCATTGCATTGGTGGCAAATCCTATTTACCATTTTCGAACTAAGAGTATTTTCAAGAAATTCTTTAACTATAAGATGTTCTTTATTTTAAAGAATCAACTCTTAAAATCATGTTTCAAGAAATTCTTTAAATTAATATTTTAATTTAGATAGTAAGTTTTAGAGAACACACACTCTCTATAATTAATTGCATTCAAAATATTTCAATTTTCAATAAAAGAAAATAATATAATAATTTTGAGAGAAGCTAGTGAACATAAAAATAGAGAAAATACAATAAATTAAGTGTTAATTATAAACAGTCTATTTGAGTACATAAAAAATTTTACTCCCTAAATTTATAGATATTTTGTAAATTGTAAAATATGATTTTTAAAAATAGATATGGTCTAGGCACGTAGAAATAAACATACATTTTGTTTGGAACAGGGTCTTGATTTAACAGTTGTATATCAGGTACATTCCTTCACGTGATCAGATGGCTGACTACTTAACCAAAGCCTTTTCACACCCTTGATTTAATTTTCTTAGAGATTATCTCGGTTTGATGCTGAGATCCTCATCACTCACTCGTCTGAGAGAGGGTGCTAAGAATACTACAGCAGCATAGCTTAAATATGGAAGTTTACTCCATTTCTCTACTCCATTTCTCATGTAAATGGGTAGACTAGATATTCTTATCTATGGTTGAGGACATTCTTTTAATTGTACATATTGAACCTTCGAAATTTAGGATGAAATTCAATTAACACACAACCGTTGGTAGTTAATTCTATCTTTGAATGAAAAGAAACTCAAGTAGAATACAATTCCATTTATTCCCTGCAACTCACAACTAATTGAAGTACAAATTTCATATAACCAAAAAGAGGAATGAACACTCGAACATATCTAAAATGCCGAAGCATTTCTTCTTTATACAAGAGCTAGTCAATTGCTTGCATGTCTTCAATGTGTTAAAACACTGTAATATGTGTTTATCTGCAGGAGATGAAGCTGGAGTTCTTGCGGTAACAACTTGGCTCTCGTGGAACTGTCAAAGGCCTTGTTGATCTGAAAAATAAATGATCGAAACTGTTTTATCACGCTAACATGATAAAATTTACTGGTTCACGTTTCCGCATTGTAATCTGGCTCTTCTTTTTGTACGTTTGGCTATAAGAGTGTCGTGATTTTTCTGTACAAAAATTTAGAAAGTGGGAGGGATACACTAATAAAGCCTATTGTGGTTGTCGAAGATATAATCATTTTTAAATGTAGACGTGAATTATATATTCACCTAGCTCGTTCATATAATTATAATACCTTTGTGGGAAGAAGGGTCTATCGAAAAAAGGCATCAACTGAGCTCTGGGAATCATTTCCTTTCTCAGCATTCTAACCTCTTCTTCCTCTATTATCTGCTTCAAATCAAACATTTTGTTACTTTAAATTGACTTTAAAATATGATTTTTAAGACCATCTTCAAGCGAGTTTGTTTGTGTACCTTTAGCAGCTTCTCAACTTGCCTCTTCTGTTGCTCTATGATACTCAGCTTGATTTCAACCTGTATTAGTTCCGAAGTAGAAAAAGATACATACTCTTCAATACCTAGCTCATTGGACAGGCCAGCACGTCCCTCGCCTATATATGCTCAATGCACTCGATCTAATACAGAAAAATCTGTGTACTTTATTGCTATAAAAGGTAGAAGATCAGTGGTATACGTACCGTAGAGTTGAACAATGCACGCCTGGCTGCTCTTTCCTGAGTGTGGAGCTTCATTTCCAATGGTTTGGTATTTTCTTTTATCAGAGGCTTTTGAAGAACCTACAGACAAATGTTTTAAAGTTTGTTCATATGATTTGCGGGAGATACTGCTTAACTATCTCTTATTCTTGATCTCCATGATTTATTGTCTCAATATTTTCACTGAGGTAAAATATGAAGAATATTGTAATAAATTAGACGATTTTAACTGGTTCCTTATGAGTAAAAGTCTGATAATTTGTGAAAGAACACTTGAACTGCTACGAGCAGCCATTGTGAGAGAACTACTCATAGTGAGTTTTAAACTACTTGGACGTGTTTGGTGCACAGTAATCAACATGACTAGACTCTAATGGACAAAATTCTAACTTTTCTTATTCTTTATTACTGTCAAATAAATCTTGCCAAGTGTCCCATTATTGTGTTGCGTCTTGATTATTAAGAAATAAAATAGAACTTTTGCCAAAATCTTCAGCCTGATGAACAGTCTAACTTATTTTTTTCACGTCAGTTTGTTAACGGATTTTTTCTTTCTTAATATTGTCCAATGCTATTTTTGACTACCAAACGTGCCATTGTATCTCTATTAATATATGTACTACGCATACAATCATAAAACCTACCGCTGAATGGCTGCTGAAAGGTCGTCGAGGCGGGCTGTTCTTTGCTCCTCTGGTACTTAATGGAGCTGCAGGCTGTGAACTAGTACTCTTCACAAACATAAAAGCAAGCAAAAAATAGTGTGAAGTGTTTGATGATTAAATCTCTAAGGCCAACAGCAGAATATACAATCAAGAACAATGAGACATGTTAATAATACTCACCTTTAGAGAAGATTTCCTGTTTGGGCTCTCCATCATCACTCCTTAATTAATTATGGCTTACTTAGTGTAACTACTGATAAAGGTGAAGTATATATGAAGATATATTTATATTATGGGGTTTGGAGATTTGTGAGGAATCACTTGCTGTTGCTCCATCACCAGCATCTTCAGGAACTTGCATGCTCTTCTTCACCAAACTTTCTGATTAAATCTCCCTCTCATATGCACAATTCAGATCATTTGTTCAACTGTTCACTTTGCTTGGATTAAAAATGGAAAAAAAATCAATAAAAAAGGAGTTTTGTGTGGAATCTTGCGTTTTAAGTCAAGATTAATTAAACGATGCCATCTATGCATTACATATTTTTTTATTTTTATTTTTTTAGCACTGGGTGAAAACTTTGTCAATTGTTTTATTTAGTGTGTGTAATTTGTATCATTTTCTTGACTGAAGAACCTCTAGCTAATTAAAACACAACTGCATGTACCAATAGTGACCGAGGTCGGTCCAAGCATTCGAAGACGTTTAGTACATCAGACGCTACAAAATTAAAGAAGAGAAATGCCCGACAAAATTTGACAGTTAACTCTACCAAAATTGTATAGGTCTACATGGACCAGGGTCTACATTCAGCAAAGGATAAGATAATTTGTCTAATTTCACAGTTTTGATCATATTTTAATGTACATAGTGTTTACTGCTATTATTACCTTCTTTCTTCCATTGTAGAGTTATTGTTCTATATATGATACAAGTAGGCGTACTTGAATTATACTTTTATCAATTCAGTCAAAACGCGATTATGGGCATAGTTGGTATAAGCACTTTTAAGCTCAACCAAACATGATAATACTTTCAACTACATATATACATAAAATGGAGAAGTACAAAATTTTAATGGCATGTACGTTTGGAATGTTGGGCATGATTGGACTACGCTAAACAAGACACCAATATAACGATCTAATTGTATTCCACATCATTTGTGAAATGTCGGCAGCACGGGTTTATAAGAATTTTGGACACCCTTCTTTACAATTCAATTTTAAGGTAAGTACTACCAAAGTGGTGATTGCAATTAGAATAGAGTAGGCACCCTGTTTCAGTAGAAGATTGGTTCTGTAATGTCATTTTGTAATGTCATTTTAATTGTATCCTACATCTTTCCATAGCGTGGATTTACTTATATCCTACATTACTCGTGAAAGTTATAACCACTTTAGATGCCACTACCTTAGAAGTCGATTTTAAAGGTGAGTTGAATCCTAAGTGGTGGTTGCAATGATAATTTCACATACATATTTCTCTTCTTTAGTTGTGTCAAATCATATTCAGTTCCACTTATAAAACATACTTTAAAGTTTACATTAAGGCCCTGTTTGTTTCGGATTAAAATCAGAGTTTAATTTAAATCAAAGCCAAACAATCAATATTAACTACATCTTTCATGAGTCCCACAACTTTTCAACCACACATTTCAAAAACTTATATCACAATCTACTAAAAATCTAATTTTAATCTCCACCAAACACCCACTAAATGTGATGTTGTTAAAAGTTGATAAAAGCTAGCGAAATCCGTTAAATTGTGTGGTAAAGAAAGTAGATAGAAATTGTGGTTCAATTAAATGAATAAATAAAAAAATTTGACAAGCTTTTAAGCAAACAAAAACTTTAAGAAAAAAAGCAGACAATCATGAACCAACTTTGATTGAATAGTGTGGAGTGGGTAGGCGAAAATACATTCTCTCACTATCCATCAGAGATTTAATGATGATTTTAGCACTAAACCGACATATAATCAAAGATTTCTTGTTAAGTCCGTTATGTTAATTAGAAATTGGTAGTCTTTCATTTCTGGGCAGTTCTTGGCTTCTTGTCAAATGATATAGTTATTATTAATATAGTAGTTAGGTTATGATTGAGGAGTAACCTACTTGTGAAAACATCAAACGCTTGTGTTTCAAGTTAGTGAACAATACATCAGATCCGTTGCTGTGGTTCATTTGCATCTCTTGTCATGTCACGATCCGAATAAATAAGCCTCTAGCTCTTTTTTCTATTTTTTTTTTCAGCCATGTCGACTTTATGAAGGACGCGAACAATTTGTCTCCTTTGTTTCATAGAAAATGATCAAAGATTACTACCTTTAGATAATGAGGCCGTCGAGACTTTCTATTCAACGAAATAAATTAATCCCTAAAAAATTATAAATTGTGAATAACGGATAGTCATGTAATCTTAGTAACAAATTTTAAAGCTTTTAAAGAAGTAATGGTATGTGAAAAATAGTGGAAAAATAAGCTAAAATTTTGGTTCATTTAGCAATGACCTAAACTTTTTGGCGCAGTTATAAACTAGTCCAAGGGGTATACGCTATTATAAACTTGAAATAAGTGATCCTTATTACGTTATGAAAATGGCGAAGAGTGTTTATAGGTTAAATTAATCAATGGTCATCTAATTTCATACTTTTAAACACTCATGTTATATTATTTCACCGTAGCCATCAAATTTCATACTTAATGTAACAATGACAACCCAATTTAATTTTATTTCACCATGACAGTCCAACTCATATTCAGTTTCAGTTATGCCACCCTATAACTTTATTTAACATAATCAAATTAGATGACCAATGTGACACTACGTATGAAGTTGAGTGTCCATGGTGAAACAAAATCAAATTGAATAGTCAATGTGACACTAAGTATGAAGTTAGATAACCATGATAAAATAAAATCAAATTGGATGGTCAATGTGATACTAAGTATAAAAGTGCATGTCCATTGATGAATTTAACCCTTGTTTATCACAAATAGAGGGTTGGTGTAACAATAAATACTACTCATGTCAAGACTATAACAAGTTTAAATCTAGCCCTTGTTTGGTGTCCATTATTTTCAAAATATATTTTTATCTCTTATTCTCGACGACGCATTTTTTAATAAAATAGTATTACCCGCAAACTCAAAACTTTTCTTTATTTTTTAACCACATATTCTCTAATAAAATACTATTCTAAAATGCATTTTGGACAAAAAATGAGGCTCAAACAGGTGCCTAAATTCTTTTTATGTCAAAGCAATTTGAAGTTGAGACTTGGATTGTTGAAATTGAGGCCTGGGTCAGCCACATTCCCTATGGCCGAGCCAACAGGCCAGCATGTGGCAGTGGACACTGGATATGGGGGCAGGAAGCCCACGCATTGCCACCCCTAACCCTTGCACATGGTACATAAGAACAGAGTTACTCCTTAACAAAATATAGAGATCAGTTTGAATAGACAAAGGCAAAAGAGACCATAATTACTCAAATTTATCAGTTCATCGCCTTTTACTCGAATCGCATAGCATCAGTTAAAAAAAGACTCAGCTACCTTTTTGCTACCGGAAATCTATTGAATTTGGAGCATTTATTAAATAGTATAAGCACATTAATATCTTCTTCATTCTTCAAATTCCCTCCTGTTAATAAACTCTCAAAATTATCCTTAGATGTCCAGAAGAAACTATACTTTCGCACTGAAAATACTTTGTGACAGCATAAGCAGCGTTAATTTTCTTCAGAAACCTTGAAAAATGTGTAAGACAGAATCAAGTTGTTGATACCGTCCATTCTTGGATCTTTATCAAACTCGGGGTCTATATAAAAGAATACCTGCAGATCAAAAGTATAATCATGTAAAACGAATCCAGGAGCAACGCTACTTGTACTAGAAATTGAAACTAACACTTACAGGCATGTCAATCTGCTCTCCAGGAAGAAGTCGCTGCTCTTCAAAACAAAAGCATTGTATTTTGTTGAAGTAAACTGCAGCCTGAAAAAGGTCACAAATCAATTCCTTGCTCTCCAGAGGTCATTAATCAATGTATAATGGTTAATACGAGAAGGATAAAGTTTCAAGATTATCCCTATGCACTTTACCCTCTAGTACTTCAAACCCAGGACGAATTCTTGATGCCTAATTAATCCGATCTCATGATATTATTTTTAACATGAAATCGTGCGACTTGCTCCTGATAAATAAATCACTGCAACGAGCTGTGGCAATGCAGAACCGCACATGGATACTACACACATTAAATGACAGACAAGGACCACTTGCACAAAGTGATAACACAACAAGACGAGCAAACCACACACACAAAAGACTGAGCGCATACATGAACACACACTGTCACATAAATATAAACACGAGGCTGCATGAAACAACAAACCCCTGAACTAGCACGGCATAAACATTTTAGTTTTTTGGTATCAACAACAAACTCCAAGCAAACAAAATGCTGACAAGCCAATAATTTAACGCACTAATACAAATAGGCATTGATCACACCCATATAATGGAGGACAAATATCATGATGCACATGGAGTGAGTAGATATACCAACACAGTCAAATTGGAAATTAAGGTTCTAGTTCGTACTTAGTTGTAATTTGGCAGCTACACCTGAAGTTAAAGGAGCAGATCTAAAAGTAAAGAATCAAATAAAAATGTTCTGAAACGAGTCTAAACTCAATTCTAAACATCATGATAATGCAGTGTAAGAGTATCTTATAGTATATCTCGACCATTCTCAACCATTAGTTATCCCAAGAGGGAAAAAAAAAAAAAAACCGAAAAGAAAAACAAAAAATGAAATGGTAAATTCCGTCCTACTTCGGAACAAGTTATTTCACTGCTTTTGCTAGTTTATCTCTCAAGTTTCACCTCTAAGATACAGTACTTAAGCCTGATAACATTTATGTATTTAAAGATATTCAGCAACCAAAGACTTATGATGGCCATCCTAAGCCATATAGTGAGGTCAAAGTTGAATTGCAAATTATTGAGACATCTTTCTTGAAAAATGTTACCACTTCTCCAAAACATGGTGAACACTAAACAGGATATTTGGATCACATTAGGCTGAATAAGGACTTTGCCGACTTCCCAAGGTCATAAAAAAAATTGTTCACTTCAATATAAAACAAAATAAGTTCCATTTTCTGGTAGTTGAAAGCCATCTCATAATTCTGTCGCATCTATGACACGGATTTATAAAAAATTCCAATCCAATGGCTCATCCCCTACTAGCAACACACAAAACAGGCCCTAGGTATAGTGAGAAGTGGGCAAGGGTTAGTTGGCACCATATTCGACAAGGTGCATCACGTGTCCAGAAGAGTTCCCACACCCCAATGGACAGAGCTGATTGTAGATCTTATAGTCCAAGTAAATTAAACAAGGTAAATAGCTTAGATCCTTGCGCCTTAACCAATAACATTGGTCTTATTTTTGTTCAAAGAGATTATTCAACCAAGATTGATTCTGTCAAGAGCCCAAGGCAACTGCTTTGATCTTGATGTTGAAACTAGGGTTGGTTCATTATAAGAGAGGGTAAATTAGCAAATGGAATAATTGGATCGCATAATTGCTGAATAAGGGCTTTGCAGACTTCCCAGGACAAGGAAAGAGTTATTAATATTAATTAAACTAAAACAAAATAAGTTCCAGCTGTCATTAGTTAAAAGCCATCTCATAATATTCTCACATCTATGACATGAATATCTAAAAAATTCTATTGGGCATCCCCTTGTAATAACACACTGTATCAGGCCCCAGGTATAGCCGTATAGTGCAAGCTGGGAAAGGGTAAGTTGGGACATACACTATACCTGATAAGGTGACTCACGTGTCACAAAGTAAAGGTTCCCATACTGTGCGAAATAGAAGTAGTTATCACAGATCATTAAACCTTTACCAATAAAACTGGTATTATTTTTGTTCAAAGAGATTGTTCAGCCAAGATTGATTTTGGTAGAGGAAACTCTCTTGATCTTGACATCGAATTGGTTAATTACAAGTAAGAGGGTAACTAAACTACATTCTTAAGTCTCGAATCAACTTGAACACAAAGACACTTACATTGTCAAATGGGCAGTAGAGAAGGCAACTGGGAGCACTTTTTTTACAGGTAAGAATTGTACAAGTAAAGAACAGAATGTAATAGGAATAATCATTTAAATGTGCAGAAAGGAAATATTATCACTTGGTAACTTTTAGAAATAAAATTATACGGATTCCACCTCATATAAGAAAATCCCTATTCTCATTTTAATTTGGTTCCGTCCATATTACTTTCTTGCTTTTTTCATAAAAAAGGCTCTCTATTTCTCTAGTATTGTACTACAGGACAATTTTATACTTCTTGTCACCAAAAAACACAAGAGAGAGAGAAAGAGGATTATACTCCGGAAACAAGGGGTGGTGGTCATACACTCAAGCACTTTATATCTTGGGAACCTAGGCTAGAGTGATGAATTGAAAACAAGGGGAGCATAAGAGGGGTACGGGATTCTTCAGAAGCAAAATGGCATTATCACCTCAATCAAAATTTCCAGGCATATTTATAAAAAGGAAAGAACCGTGTAAGTTACCAACAGTAAATCCAAAAATATAGTTCGGCCCTAATACGCATGGACTCAAGTACGGGTATCGGGTACAGGTACATATCTAAGTATCGAATATTTTATTTTCTAAAATACAGGATATGTGGATATAGGTAAAAAATAGTCCAAATTTCGGACACGGGTACATGGGTACGTCTTTAAAACTTCTTTTTTTTTTTACTAACCCAAAATCTCATTTTAAATACATCAAAATCAATAGTTCACAAAGAAGGAAAAGAGTATTGAATAAGGGGTCAATACGAATAAAAAAGAATTTTAGATTTTAGCATTCAATTATAGGAAGTTAATTACTAAATGTTATATAAAATAGAAAATTAGGGATTTAATTGTAATTTGGACTTAATGGAACAATAACTAGCACTATATGAAATCCATTTTCATTTTAATAATGCAAACCCTAAACCATCGATACAGAGAGGGAAACAAGGAAAAAAGAAGAAAAGGGAAGGAAAAAAGAAGGAAGAAAAAGAAGGGAAGACCTTGCGCTGCCGCCTTCCTCCACCCTTTCGACGGCGCTTGGTTTACAAAGAGCAGAAACAGGAAAGTAAAAAAATAAAATATAAAAGAAAGAAGCGGAAATGGTGAAGTGTCCGTTGATACTTGGAGGATCCGACACATATCTCATACTCATACCAGTATCGACACAGGTAATTCGTCCATTTCAAAGGCTCCGAGCATCAGAGGTTTGGCTAGCACCAGTAGAGTATCCAAAAACATCAAACATATTAGGGGTTTAGAGTAAGGAAGGAACAAAAACTGGGGAAAATTACACAACATATAACATGTTCACAAAGTCACTAGACACAGGTTTTTATTACCCCCTTTCCCCCAACTTGAATTATCTAAGATTAATTTTCTTGACCTGTATTCATTCAAACTAAAAGAAATATCCCATTTCAGTGTATCCTCTTCATCTCCCTATTTTACTCTCAAATTATCCTGGATGTAGTGTTCCTTCTTAATCAAATATAAGCGAAATATGCCTTGTTAAGGTCAAAGCAGAGATACAGGTTCTCGTCGTTTCCCAATACAACCACTTATTGATGTTCGAATGGAACTGAAGCAAATTGCAAATGCAGCACATACAGAAAATTGCCTTGGTAAGCGCAAATCTTAAATAATGAGGGAATAAATCAGAACCAACTAACAGGGATTTGAACTTTCTCAATCATTGTAGTGTTCTCCTATTAACTCTCCTTTCCCTTCACCATCATATCTTCACCAACTTTATCTGACTTGCTTCCAAATTTTCAATTCATCCTTATCACCAACTGGTGCTCAAAATCCGAGTACATTCTGTCATATGTTCACTCTATTTTGTATATTAGCAAACTTAACTGGTCTTTTATATGTTAGCAAGCATATCTTCATCATTACCATTCATCAAAAAAAGAGTTGATAAATCATTCTTTCCTGCCCCAAACAACAGCGCGAAACCTTTTTCAAAATTAGCATCCCTGCATCAGCAGAGTCATCTCACCCTCCATGTATCAATCTTAGTTTGTGTAGATGAAATCCCTGAGACTGAACTGTAAACTTGCTCCTGACTCTACCAACCAACAACTCTTTGATTGTAGAGCCTCACTGCAACATCGACAACCAGTTTATAATTCCATGCAAAACATCCCTTAAGCATTCTCTGTCCTTCCACCAAAACCACACTTTTCCTTTCCAGTCTGTCTCGAATGGTTCACCGAGTTTGGGGCTTCAGCATGGACGTACAAGATTATTTGTCCACTCTCAATCTAAACCTTCTACACTTTCATACTTCTTATCTCAACAAGAGGAAATAGAGCCATTTTCTTTATTTTTAGTTGGAATATATTACAATCAATGAGACTTTCCCCACCATCATAAAATGAGACAGAAGCATTTTTAGAGGTTTGGTAGACATGCCCAAATACCGATTACGCAGGTGCCATCAGATATCCAGAAGAGATTTTCCAAACTAGTTGAAGGCTCTTAGCATTGATTCGAAGAATTTTATGGAGTTTTTGACTAGGACACGTTGCAAATCTTATCCTAACCTATCGATTAAAAGCGAAACATCTAGAAGCGCATGACCTATAAGACTGTTTATTATTATCAATAAGTTACTACCAAAAGTTATGGCACATTGACCAAGAATAATGGACTCTTAGAAGTTTAAACTTCAAAAATAAGAAAAGTTGCCACTGCTGCTGGTCTTCATCAAGAAAAAATCTTACACTCATAAATTCTCTCCATGATAACTCCAGTTTCGTAGGTCAAAAGGACTTTAATCTGGTTTATGCAAAATATGCGCTTATACCAGTAAACAATGTTTAAGAAGGCTTAGTCGGATACAAAGGCGTTCTATCTCTGTGAGGTGAGGTCAGCTTGGTGGAGCATTAGAGGCGTAAGTCTCAATATACAACAACAAAAGAATTAAAAGAATATGAAAGTGCAAAAAATATGCCCATACTATACCATAAGCCGTTTTAAATATATCCGTAATAAAACTAATTAACAAAATTAAAGGTCCAACTTTAAAAAATATAAAATAGATAAAAAAAAAAAAGAGTTTTCAAATTAGTAATCACTAATCATCTAATAAATTTATAATCTATTACTTAAAGCGGAGACAACTCAAAAATTTCTTATATCATCACTACTAACATGTTCTTTAAGGGAATCATTTACAACATTTCCATCATCCTCATGCAAGGGGAGTTAAGAATGCCTTTCACATCAGGCCCCACAAGATGATGTGCATTGGCAACAGCTCAACCTAACTAAACATAGGTAACCAGATTTTTGATTCCTGAGACAAATAGTTATGAAAGGAATTTTGAAGGAGTAACAAGCAATATATTGAGAAAATAGAGATCTTGAGAGAGTAATTAATTTAGCTTTTGAATATGCATACCTTCATTGGAGTAACGTTATAAGTAGATACACCAGTTATGGGAGCTGAACTTCGATTTTCAGCAGTGTAAAATGCAAGGGCGCTTTCTCCTGGCTTGACTCTTACCTGAAGTCAGATATCATAGAAATACGATTAAACATCCAAAACAAGGTAACAACCCTTTAATATGATCCACCAAAGCAAAAGCATGCAGTGCGCACACACACATAAGAAAAAATAAATGTGTCTGCACGTATGCACATAACATAAGCACCTCTCTCTGTGTTGGAACAAACTTCCAGGGCATTCCATCAGCCACATCAGCATTGAACTGCACAACAATCTCCCTGGAAGCACAATACCCAAAGGTCATCCAAACTTGACATGCATTATGCAAGATTCAGGGATTCTTACTGATACTGAACCTTGGGACCTTGTTTTGCAGAATATGCCAAGAACAATGGCATTAGATTTATCAGATATAGCATATTCTTTGAAGTGTCAACCCACTCACACTTTCTAATTCAAGTTAAATAATATGGATTTCAATTTAGAAAAAAAAATCTCTTGTTAGGACCATACAGGTGAGTTATTTTAGATGGATGTGGAAATAAAAAGATCTGACGAATGAGAGGTGAAGCTTCAACCTTGAGAATTTATTAAATGTCAAAGTTATTCAGAAGAAAAGATTTATTGTGGCTTCCGCCTAACTTCTTTTAGCATCACTTCCAATCTGAGAAAGCTATCATCTTAATTATACCAAAATCCATAAGAAACTCATTTTGACCTTCTGGGTCTTTATTCTTAAATATGGGAACAAGATAGAGAAAATTTGAAGTTACAGGAAACAGACATATGCTTATATTTGTTCTCCCACAAAAATAAATCTTAATATCAGAATATCTATATTCAAGAGTGTCTCATTGGCTTTTATTGAAGGCTAGTGATTGTTTTTGATGGTGGGTGTATTTCAATCGAATTTTTCAGTTCCAATGTCTGCTTATTTCTTGTCAGTTGTCACATTAACTTGTGTTCTCTTTACAAAAAATTACAATTAAAAAAGAAAGTGTTTGGCCTGTTCTCCATCATCTTTCTTGTCTAAGATTTAAAAAGACTCTTCTGGCAAATAGATGGAAATCCCCTAATCAATTATTTATGAAGAATGCCAGAAATAGATTATATTTATTCAAGCAATGAAACCCACACCTGGTCGCGACTGTTCCATCCTTGGTATGGCGAGCTATCTTTTCTTCAACGCTCTGTGTAACACCAACATTTGCATAATTACACATTAAAAGATCATCAAAGAAGAACGGAAGCATGGAAATCAATCGAGGATAACTCACCTCTCGACGTTGAACAGTGCCTCCATAGCCAGTAGCCTGGCAAAACCTCCTATATAGAGGAACTGCAGCATAACTACATCCTACCATTGCAAAAACCAATCCCGTCAAGTACAAAAGCATCTTATTCGACTTCTTTTCTATGGAAGCGTGAGTAGCATATTGCCGACTGAGATTAATAGAAGAAGATGGCCTCTCCACACTATAAACCCTCAATTTCACTCTATTACTTTCACGCAATGTAATAAAGCTCCGACACTCAAAACGGAATTCTCCCCCATATATATTACAGTTTCTTGCTCCATAAAAATTGTACCTCGGTGCTACAGCTTGAAACAGGTGTCTTGATTGGAAATCATAATAAACAATATAAATGAAAAATTATCTCCATAAGCATACAAAATAAACATGGAAATGCTGAATTTACGATTCAAGATTCATGAACTCAATTACCTGGGCACAAAGAGGGCCTGATGAACGGGTTTGTTAAGGTGAGAAAATAAAAGGGTTCCTCGAGAAAGCCTGGAAAGTGACATGTTTAGGGAGAACGGATTGTTTCAGAGATATCAATATACAAGAAATCGGTACCAAATTAATTTTCTTTTTTCCTGGAAATGGTGAGAGTGCCAAATCATCTTGTATTCTTTAGCGTCTTAATCATCTACACGTACAATTTATAGACAAGAAATAACGAAAGAAGACCTGCTTTCGATCATCGTCTATCCGAAATTAGAAAGCCGGTCTACTCTTGAAGAGCCAAGAATAATACGTGGGTCTTGGATCGGGACTCTCCTTCCTGGCCTTTTAGAAAAAGGGAAATTTGGCCAGACCGTCGGCTTCAACTAATTATTTGAACAAAAGGTATTTCACTCATATTTAAAAAATAATAAAAAAAAAAATGTAATAAAATGATAAAATTGCCCTTCACCCA
>CAIGRK010219128.1:0-17968 GCA_903798315.1 Fraxinus greggii
TACAGAGACAGGCTCTAAAAATACCCCAGTTTTTGAAGATTCTTATCAGATGAATATCAATGAAAATAACGACAATTCCAAATTCAAAATACTTATCAAAAAACAGGAAAATAAAGACCTTTTTTGCTTTTGGGTTGAAAAACCTCTTGTGACTCTTCTTTTTGATTCTAACCGTTGGAATCGACCATTTCGATACATAAAAAATAATCGATTTGAAAACGCTGTCAGAAATGAAATGTCACAATATTTTTTTGACACATGCCAAAGTGCTGGAAAGGGAAGAATATCTTTTACATATCCACCCAGTTTGTCAACTTTTGGGGAAATGATAAAAAGAAGGATATCTCTGCCTACACTAGAAAAATTATCATCTAATGAACTCTACAATCATTGGGTTTATACCAACAAAGGAAAAAGTAATAATTTAAACAACGAATTTGTAAATCGAATTCAAGCTCTAGACAAAGAATCTCTTTTTTTGAATATACTTGAAACAAGGACTAGGTTGTGTAATGACAATACTACAAACGAATACTTACCCCAAATGTATGATCCTTTCTTGAACGGACCATATCGGAGAACAATAACAAAAAGCCTTTCACCTTCAATCATAAAAATAAAAAAAACTTCGATAGACAATTTCATAGAGAAAGTTCGGATAAATCAGATTCATGGTATCGTTCTTCCTGATACTGATTACCAAAAAATTGAACAGAAAATAGATCGATTTGATAAAAAACCATTATCAACTGAAATTGTTGATTTCTTAACTTTCATCAATGAATTTGGTAAAGAATCAGGATCCAATTTTAATTCGAGGGGATTTTCTGTATTTTCAGATGAAGAAGAAGGAAGAATAGATTCAGAAAAAGGAACAAAATATGTGAAATATTTTAAAAATAGAATTGTAACTGATACTAATGTTCAAAAAATTAGTAAAAAATCGATTAGAATAAAAGAAATCAGTAAAAGAGTGCCTCGATGGTTATACAAATTAACCAGCGAGTTGGAACAAGAAGCAGGAGAAGATCAAGAAAACGGACCATTAGATCATGAAATTCGCTCAAGAAAAGCCAAACGGGTAGTAATTTTTACTGGTAACAAGGAGCATACTGAGGGTACTAATCCTCCTGATCAAACAGACGAAGTAGCTTTGATACGCTATTCACAACAATCAGATTTTCGGCGAGGTATAATAAAAGGTTCTATACGTGCTCAAAGGCGTAAAATAGTTATTTGGGAACTGTTTCAAGCAAATGTGCATTCCCCTCTTTTTTTGGACAGAATCAAAAAATCCTTTGTTTTTTCTTTTGATATCTCTGGGCCAATTAAACGAATTTTTAGAAATTGGGTAGGGAAGGGGTCAGCATTCAAAATTGTAGAGTATACAGAAGAGCAAACAAAAAGAGAAGAAAAAAAAGAGAAGGACAAAAAAGAAGAGAACAAAAGAAAGGAGAACGCGCGAATAGAGATAGCAGAGGCCTGGGATACCATTCCATTTGCGCAAGTAATAAGGGGTTCCATGTTAATAACTCAATCTATTTTTAGAAAATATATTCTATTACCTTCATTGATAATAGCGAAAAATATTGGACGTATGTCACTATTGCAACTTCCTGAATGGTATGAGGATTTAGAGGAATGGAATAGGGAAATGCATGTTAAATGTACCTATAATGGTGTTCAATTGTCCGAAACAGAATTTCCACAAAATTGGTTGACAGATGGTATTCAGATAAAAATCTTATTTCCTTTCTGTCTGAAACCTTGGCACAGATCTAAACTCCGATTCTCTCATAAAGATCTAATAATGAAAAAGAAAAAAGAAAAAGATGATTTTTGTTTTTTAACAGTTTGGGGAATGGAAACCGAACTTCCTTTTGGTTCTGCCCGAAAACGACCCTCTTTTTTTGAACCCATTTTTACGGAACTCGAAAAAAAAATTGGAAAATTTCAAAAGAAATATTTTCTACTTCTAAAATTTTTGAAAGGAAAAAGAAAATTACTTCGCAAAGTTTCAAAAGAAACAAAAAAAGGGGTTATCAAAAGTGTCGTTTTTTTTAAAAAAATAAGAAAAGAACTCTTAAAAGTAAATCGAATTCTCTTATTTCGATCAAGAGAAGTAGAAGTATATGAATCGAGTGAAACTAAAAAAGAAAGAGATCCCATAATCAGCAATCAGATGATTCATGAATCATTTAGTCAAATTGCATCTCCAGGTTGGACAAATTCTTCATTGACAGAAAAAAAAATGAAAGATCTGACTGATAGAACAAATACAATTAGAAATCAAATAGAAAGAATTACAAAAGAGAAAAAAAAAGTCACTCCAGAAATAAATATTAGTCTTAACAAAACAAGTTATAATGCTAAAAGATTAGAAAAATGGCAAATATTAAAAAGAAGAAATGCTCGATTAATCTGTAAATTACCTTTTTTTTTTAAATTTTTCATTGAAAGAATCTACACAAATATATTTTTATCTATCATTAATATTCCCAGAATGAAGAGAAAATTATTTCTTGAATCAACAAAAAAAATGATGAATAAATCCATTTACAATAATGAAACAAGTCAAGAAATAATTAATAAAAAAAATCAAAATGCAATTGAGTTTATTTCGACTATAAAAAAGTCACTTTATAATATTAGTAATAGTAAGACAAATTCACATATTTTTTATGACTTATCGTACTTGTCACAAGCATATGTATTTTACAAATTATCACAAACCCAAGTTATTAACTTGTATAAATTAAAATCAGTTCTTCAATATCAAGGAATCCCTTTTTTTCTTAAGCCTGAAATAAAGGATTCTTTTGAAACACAAGGAATAGTTCATTCTAAATTAAGGGATAACAGACTTCCGAGTTCTGAAATGAATCAATGGAAAAACTGGTTAAGAGGGCATTATCAATATGATTTTTCTCAGATCAGATGGTCTAGATTAATACCACAACAATGGCGGAATAGAGTTTATCAACGTCGTATGGTTAAAAGGAAAAATTTCAGCAAATGGAATTCATATGAAAAAGACCAATTAATTGATTACAAAAAACAAAATCTTTTTGAAGTCTATTCATTATCGAATCAAAAAGATAATTTTCAAAAATACTATAAATATGATCTTTTATCATATAAATCTATTAATTCTGAAAATAAAAAGGACTCATTTATTTCTAGATCGCCGTTTGAAGGAAATAAGAATCAAGAGATTTCTTATAATTACAACACAAATAAAGACACTTTTTTTGATATACTGAGGAGTATCCCTATCAATAATTATCTAGGAAAGGGCGATATTCTATATATGGAAAAAACTCCCGATAGGAAATATTTGGATTGGAAAATTCTCCATTTTGATCTTAGACAAAAAGTCGATATTGAGGCCTGGATCACGATCGATGCCAATAGTAATCAAAATACTCATATTGTTACTAATAATTATCAAATAATTGATAAAAAAAATATTTTGGATCTTATGATTCCAGAAATGAATCTACCAAACTCCTCAAAAGTCTTTTTTGATTGGATGGGGATGAATGAAAAAAGACTAAAGCGTCCCATATTGAATCTGGCACTTTGGTTCTTCCCAGAATTTTTGTTACTTTATAATACATATAAAACGAAACCTTGGTTTATACCAAGCAAATTACTTCTTTTAAATTTGAATAGAAATGCAAATAGTAATGAAAATCAAAAGATTAATGAAAAGAAAAAGGGAAGCTTTTTGATACCATCGAATAAAAAAATAAAGAATCGAAATCAAGAAGAAAAAAAAACCACAAGTAAAGGGAATCTTGGATCCGTTCTTTCAAACCAACAAAAAGATATTGAAGAAGATTATGCGAGATCGGACATGAAAAAAGGTAAAAAGAAAAAACAATACAAAAGTAACACGGAAGCAGAACTAGATTTGTTCCTGAAACGTTATTTGCTTTTTCAATTGAGATGGGACGATACTTTGAATCAAAGAATGATCAATAATATTAAGGTATATTGTTTCCTGCTTAGACTAATAGATCCAAGAAAAATTTCTATATCCTCGATTCAAAGGGGAGAAATGAGTTTGGATATAATGCTGATTCAGAAGAATTTAACTCTTCCAGAATTGATGAAAAGGGGAATATTGATTATCGAACCCATTCGTCTGTCTGTAAAAAACGACGGACAGTTTATTATGTATCAAACCATCGGTATTTCGTTGGTTCATAAGAGTAAGCACCAAACTAATCAAAGATACCGAGAGCAAAGATATGTTGCTAAGAAGAATTTTGATGAATCTATTCCACCACATGAAAGAATAACAAAAAATAGAGACAAAAATCATTTGGATTTGCTTGTTCCTGAAAATATTTTCTCGTTTAGGCGTCGTAGAAAATTAAGAATTCTAATTTGTTTCAATTCAAAGAATAGGAATGATGTAGATAGAAATCCTGTATTTTGCAACGAAAAGAATAGCAGCCAAGTTCTAGGTGACAGTAATCACCTTGATAGAGAGACAAATCAATTAATGAAATTTCAGTTCTTTCTTTGGCCTAATTATCGATTAGAAGATTTAGCTTGTATGAATCGCTATTGGTTTGATACCAATAATGGCAGTCGTTTCAGTATGTTAAGGATACATTTATATCAACGATTGAAAATTCGTTGATAGTACATTTTTCCTATATATCCTCTACTATATAGGATATATGAAAGCAAATAAATACACACATCACACGTCCTGTCTTACATTTCATTCTAAATATCCAATACTAAATGAATAATGTATCAATTCGATCTAGAAATGAATCAACAGAACCTTCTTCATTTTAGGTCTAAATTATTCGCTTTTGTGAATACGAAAATGTGCCAATCCTTTTCTCTCCCTATCTAAATCTAATTTTCAATTGGATTGATTCATTTGAATTGATAAAATTAGGAGTTCATAAAGAAATTTGGATTAGATTATTGTATATACCACATTCAAATGAATGACATTATTATTACTGATCGGTAAAATCCATATCTGTAAAAAGGGAGAGGAGGCATTCTTTTATGGTAAGAAATTCATTAATTTCGGTTATTTCTCAAAAAGAAAATGAAGAAAACAGAGGGTCTGTTGAATTTCAAGTATTCAGTTTCACCACTAAGATAAGGAGACTTACTTCACATTTGGAATTGCACAAAAAAGACTATTCATCTCAGAGAGGTTTGCGCAAAATTTTGGGAAAACGTCAACGACTACTGGCTTATTTGTCAAAAAAAAATAGAGTCCGTTATAAAGAATTAATTGATCGGTTGGATATTCGAGAGACAAAAACTCGTTAATTTAAAGAGTGATATCATTTGAACTTATTCGTTTCAATTTTGATGAACTTCTTTTTACTTTCAGCAATTCATGGAAGAATGACTCGGTAAAAAACTTATGATTGCACCAACTACAAGAAAAGACCTCATGATAGTCAATATGGGTCCTCACCACCCATCAATGCATGGTGTTCTTCGACTTATCGTTACTCTCGATGGTGAAGATGTTATTGACTGTGAACCAATATTGGGTTATTTACACAGAGGAATGGAGAAAATTGCGGAAAACCGAACAATTATACAATATTTGCCTTATGTAACACGTTGGGATTATTTAGCTACTATGTTCACCGAAGCAATAACCGTAAATGGACCCGAACAACTAGGCAATATTCAAGTACCTAAAAGGGCTAGCTATATCAGAGCCATTATGTTGGAGTTGAGTCGTATAGCTTCCCATTTGTTATGGCTTGGCCCTTTTATGGCAGATATTGGGGCACAGACCCCTTTCTTCTATATTTTTCGAGAACGAGAATTGATATATGACCTATTCGAAGCTGCCACCGGTATGCGAATGATGCACAATTATTTTCGTATCGGAGGAATAGCTGCTGATCTACCTCATGGATGGATAGATAAATGTTTGGATTTTTGCGATTATTTTTTAACAGGGGTTGCTGAATATCAAAAGCTTATTACACGGAATCCTATTTTTTTAGAACGAGTTGAGGGCGTAGGCATTATTGGAGGAGAAGAAGCACTAAATTGGGGTTTATCAGGACCAATGCTACGAGCTTCCGGAATACAATGGGACCTTCGTAAAGTTGATCATTATGAGTGTTACGAAGAATTTGATTGGGAGGTTCAATGGCAAAAAGAAGGGGATTCATTAGCTCGTTATTTAGTACGAATCAGTGAAATGACAGAATCCATAAAAATTATCCAACAGGCTCTGGAAGGAATTCCAGGGGGGCCCTTTGAGAATTTAGAAATCCGACGCTTTGATAGAGTAAAAGATACTGAATGGAATGATTTTGAATATCGATTTATTAGTAAAAAACCTTCTCCAACTTTTGAATTGTCCAAACAAGAACTTTATGTAAGAGTCGAAGCACCAAAAGGAGAATTGGGAATTTTTCTGATAGGAGATCAGAGTGTTTTTCCTTGGAGATGGAAAATTCGCCCACCGGGTTTTATCAACTTGCAAATTCTGCCTCAGTTAGTTAAAAGAATGAAATTGGCTGATATTATGACGATACTAGGTAGTATAGATATCATTATGGGAGAAGTTGATCGTTGAAATGATAATTGATAATACAACAGAACTACAAGCCATCCATTCGTTTTCCAGATTGGAATTCTTAAAAGAAGTCTATGGGATCATATGGGTGCTTGTCCCTATTTTGACTCTTGTATTAGGAATCACACTAGGTGTACTAGTAATTGTTTGGTTAGAAAGAGAAATATCTGCAGGGATACAACAACGTATTGGACCTGAATACGCCGGCCCCTTGGGAATTCTTCAAGCTCTAGCAGATGGCGTAAAACTACTTTTCAAAGAGAATCTTTTTCCATCTATAGGGGATACTCGTTTATTCAGTATCGGACCATCCATAGCAGTCATATCCATTTTACTAAGTTATTCAGTAATTCCTTTTGGTTATCGCCTTATTCTATCCGATCTTAGTATTGGTGTTTTTTTATGGATCGCTGTTTCAAGTCTTGCTCCCGTTGGACTTCTTATGTCGGGATATGGATCAAATAATAAATATTCCTTTTTAGGTGGTTTAAGAGCTGCTGCTCAATCAATTAGTTATGAAATACCATTAACTCTATGTGTATTATCAATCTCTCTACGTGTGATTCGGTGAGACATAAAACTTCCCCTATTTCTTTTCTTTCTAGTAAGAAAGTGAAATGAGTTGAATATATATTTGATTTTTTTATTCAGCATTCGGGTTGATGAACTAAACCAGATAGTTATATGAGTGAAATAAAACGGCTTTTGAATTTGCAGTTAAAGGGATTGAATCTCATTTCCTATGTACAAGAATGAAATGAAAGTAAATATAAGCAAAGCAGTCGAGACTGTTTACCCCAAGATTGGTTGATTAGGCATCATGGCTTGAAGCGGGTTCAAAAGATCAACTGTATGGAGTTTTTACTATCTATTAACATAGATGTATTACCATAATGGAAGGTTAAAAAAAATGAGTGGATGGTTAGGAAGACCAAGATACGCAAAGGATTAGTAATGGAGATTCTGTAAATTATCCAACAGGATGTACCTAAAAGGAATTCAAATTGGGGCTTTAAGTTGGTAGAAACGATTAAGAAGTACTCCCCATGATTTCGATCCAGAGTATGTTCTTATCCACTGATTAAGTAAATAACTATCAAGAACGAAGTAATCTTTTACTTTGGTAATGTCCCCCTTTTCTGAGAAAGGAGAATAGGAACGAAATAAACTCGAAAGAATAGAATTGCAAAAAAGAGATCTTTTTTTATTCTTTCTTTCCTATATACCTATTTTATTTAGAGAGATAGAATTCTTGTCATGATGCATGAACTAATGCAATGTCTAATTCTTTTTCGTAATGGAAAATGATAGGTTGAAATAGCTATGTGATATTCCTCCAAAAAACTCTTTTTTTATTCAAGGATAAAGTTCTTTCAACAAAGAAAAATGAAAATTCTTAAAAGATGAGATCAATTCAGAAGCACTTTTATTTATAAGAAATATAGATTTCTTATAAATAGCAGACAGAATTCCATTGGTCTAATTCGAGGCCTTAGGATAAGAGTTTGAATCTCTATCCTATAAACATATCAAGATAAATAATGTCGAAAGGTACTTAGATTTATTTGCGACCTCTGAGGAGCCGTATGAGGTGAAAATCTCATGTACGGTTCTGTAATAGCGATGGGAACAGTGATGTTATCATCGACTATGATTATCTAACAGTTCAAGTACAGTTGATATAGTTGAAGCGCAGTCAAAATATGGTTTTTGGGGGTGGAATTTGTGGCGTCAACCTATAGGGTTTATCGTTTTTCTAATTTCTTCTCTAGCCGAGTGTGAGAGATTACCTTTTGATTTACCAGAAGCAGAAGAGGAATTAGTAGCAGGTTATCAAACCGAATATTCAGGTATCAAATTTGGTTTATTTTATGTTGCTTCGTATCTGAATCTACTAGTTTCTTCATTATTTGTAACAGTTCTTTACTTGGGGGGTTGGAATCTTTCTATTCCGTACATATTCGTTCCTGAGCTTTTTGAAAGAGGTAAAGTTTTTGGAACAATAATCGGTATCTTTATTACATTAGCTAAAACTTATTTGTTCTTGTTCATTTCTATTGCAACAAGATGGACTTTACCGAGACTGAGAATGGACCAACTATTAAGTCTTGGATGGAAATTTCTTTTACCTATTTCTCTAGGTAATCTATTATTAACAACTTCATTGCAACTTCTTTCACTGTAAAGGAATAGAATATTCTATATTCGGAACTTGTCTCAAACAAGAGAAAGAAACAAGTATAAAATTATTTATAGATATTTACGATATGTTTCCTATGGTAACTGAGTTCATGAATTATGGTCAACAAACAATACGAGCTGCAAGGTACATTGGTCAAGGTTTCATGATTACCTTGTCCCATGTGAATCGTTTACCTGTAACTATTCAATACCCCTACGAAAAATTGATCACATCGGAACGTTTCCGAGGACGAATCCACTTTGAATTTGATAAATGCATTGCTTGTGAAGTATGTGTTCGTGTATGTCCTATAGATTTACCCGTTGTTGATTGGAAATTGGAAACGGATATTCGAAAGAAACGATTACTTAATTACAGTATTGATTTTGGAATCTGTATATTTTGTGGTAATTGCGTTGAGTATTGTCCAACAAATTGTTTATCAATGACTGAAGAATATGAACTTTCTACTTATAATCGTCACGAATTGAATTATAATCAAATTGCTTTAGGTCGGTTACCGGTGTCAATAATTGACGATTACACAATTCGAACAATTTCGAATTCACCTCAAATAAAAAATGTAAAAAATCCTTGATTCAAAAACCATTCCATCGTTTTTGGATCCAAAAGAATGAGGTTTTTTGCTTGGTCAATAGGTTGGTTGGCGAGAATCGTGACTTAATTTGGATTGAAAATCGATTTCTATTCAACTAATGATTTCAAAATAGAGAGTTTTAAACTCCTCTTTCGGATAAAGAATAAGAGTAGTCCAATAACTGTATCTACATCAATCCACATCACACCCATTCCAATTTAATTCAATTAAGAAGTATCCTCAAAGATAACTTCTTTTTTCCTGGTCAGGTCAACAAAGTCATGAAATATTTCGATTTATCTATTTTTTTCTATAAAATCAAATGGGTTTACCTGGACCAATACATGATTTTCTTTTAGTCTTTCTGGGATCGAGTCTTATATTAGGAAGTCTAGGAGTAGTATTACTTCCCAATCCAATTTATTCGGCCTTTTCGTTGGGATTGGTTCTTTTTTGTATATCCTTATTCTATATTCTATCGAACTCGTATTTTGTAGCTGCTGCGCAGCTCCTTATTTATGTGGGAGCTATAAATATTTTAATCATTTTTGCTGTGATGTTCATGAATGGTTCAGAATATTACAAAGATTTTCATATTTGGACCGTTGGGGATGGAGTTACTTCAATAGTTTGTACAAGTCTTTTTATTTCACTAATTACTACTATTCCAGATACGTCATGGTACGGGATTATTTGGACTACAAAATCAAACCAGATTATAGAGCAAGATTTGATAAGTAATAGCCAACAAATTGGAATTCATTTATCAACCGATTTTTTTCTTCCATTTGAACTCATTTCAATAATTCTTTTAGTCGCTTTAATAGGTGCCATTGCTATAGCTCGCCAATAATAAATCTTTCAAACTAGGAATTCCATTCAAATAAAATCAACGGAAATGAATGTTATAATCCTTTAATTTGAATTCCTGTCTAAAATAGAAATGCTTTAGCTTTAGGTAGATCTATTACCAATATATTCCCTTTTGTTCGAATTGAATCGCTTGAATTATTGTTCATATTGAAATGAATCGAGATTGATAAGGAGTTGGTTAATGATGCTCGAACATGTACTTGTTTTGAGTGCCTATTTATTTTCCATCGGTATCTACGGATTGATCACAAGTCGAAATATGGTTAGAGCCCTTATGTGTCTTGAACTTATATTAAATTCAGTTAATATAAATTTTGTAACATTTTCTGGTTTTTTTGATAATCGTCAATTAAGAGGAGATATTTTCTCCATTTTTGTTATAGCTATTGCAGCCGCTGAAGCAGCTATTGGATCGGCTATTGTTTCATCAATTTATCGTAACAAAAAATCAACTCGTATTAACCAATCCAATTTGTTGGATAAATAGTATTAATTATATAATTAGAAATTTGAATATTCAGAAATTATTCTGAAATTAATTCGAATTAGCAGGTTTGCTACGTGTAAGGTAGGATCGTGGTTGCAAAAACATAAGAAATCAAAGTATTTTGGCCCTCTCTCATAAACCAATCCACAAGTAGATTGATTCTGATCACTCATTGATTCGTCTGGTATCTAAATATATGATTCATTTAGAAGTTTACTAGATCGAAAATTTATGACGAAAAAAATGGATAGATCCAATGTCACATTCAGTAAAGATTTATGATACATGTATAGGATGTACTCAATGTGTCCGAGCGTGTCCCACTGATGTATTAGAAATGATACCTTGGGACGGATGTAAAGCTAAACAAATTGCTTCTGCCCCAAGGACCGAGGACTGTGTTGGTTGTAAGAGATGTGAATCCGCCTGTCCAACGGATTTCTTGAGTGTTCGAGTTTATTTATGGCATGAAACAACTCGCAGTATGGGTCTAGCTTATTGATACGTTCCAGAAAACTCTACTTGAATCCATTTGATTTTTTTTACCGACAAAACCCGTGCTCAAAATATTTGGAGCACGGGTTTTTCTGGCCCAAGTGTATCTTGTCTTTACCACGAATAATTTCCCTTGGTTAACAATAATTGTTATTTTTCCAATATCTGCGGGTTCCTTAATTTTATTTCTTCCACATAGAGGAAATAGGGTAATTCGTTGGTATACTATATGTATATGTATTTTAGAACTTCTTCTAACGACTTATGCATTCTGTTATCATTTCCAATCGGGCGATCCATTAATCCAACTAGTGGAGGATTATAAATGGATCGATTTTTTTGATTTCCATTGGAGATTAGGAATAGATGGCCTTTCTATAGGACCCGTTTTACTGACGGGATTCATCACTACTTTAGCTACTTTAGCGGCTCGGCCAGTTACTCGAGATTCTCGACTATTTCATTTCTTGATGTTAGCAATGTACAGTGGTCAAATAGGATTATTTTCTTGTCGGGACCTTTTACTTTTTTTCCTCATGTGGGAGTTAGAATTAATTCCCGTTTATCTACTTCTATCAATGTGGGGAGGAAAAAAACGTCTGTACTCAGCTACCAAATTTATTTTGTACACGGCGGGGGGTTCTGTTTTTCTTTTAATGGGAGTTCTGGGTATCGGTTTATATGGTTCTAATGAACCAACATTAAATTTAGAAATATTAGCCAATCAGTCCTATCCTGTGGCCTTGGAAATAATATTTTATATTGGATTTTTTATTGCTTTTGCTGTCAAATTGCCGATTATACCCCTACATACATGGTTACCAGATACCCATGGAGAAGCGCATTATAGTACTTGTATGCTTCTAGCCGGAATCTTATTAAAAATGGGAGCGTATGGATTAGTTCGGATCAATATGGAATTATTACCCCATGCTCATTCTATATTTTCTCCTTGGTTGATGATAGTAGGCGCAATGCAAATAATTTATGCAGCTTCAACATCTCTCGGTCAACGGAATTTAAAAAAAAGAATAGCCTATTCCTCTGTATCTCATATGGGTTTCATAATTATAGGAATTGGTTCTATCACCGATACAGGGCTCAATGGAGCCCTTTTACAAATAATCTCTCATGGATTTATTGGTGCTGCACTTTTTTTCTTGGCAGGAACGACTTATGATAGAATACGTCTTGTTTATCTTGACGAAATGGGTGGAATAGCTATCCCAATGCCAAAAATATTCACGATGTTCAGTAGCTTTTCGATGGCCTCCCTTGCATTACCAGGTATGAGTGGTTTTGTTGCCGAATTAATAGTATTTTTTGGACTAATTACCAGTCAAAAATACCTTTTAATGCCAAAAATACTAATTACTTTTGTAATGGCAATTGGAATGATATTAACTCCTATTTATTCATTATCTATGTCACGCCAGATGTTCTATGGATACAAGATATTTAATGCTCCAAACTCTTATTTTTTTGATTCTGGACCGCGAGAATTATTTCTTTCAATCTCTATCTTTTTACCCATACTAGGTATTGGTATGTACCCCGATTTTGTTCTTTCACTATCAGTTGACAAGGTCGAAGTTATTCTATCTAATTCTTTTTATAGATAGTTTTGATGAATAAAAAAAAATCCTATGATTTTTTTTTTAATCCTTCGTTGTTCAATGAAAAAAAGAAGGCTTTTTCTTCTTCTCTTAAGTTAAGTAAAAAAATGAATTGGAATCGGCGCGAACCCTGTGAATCACTACAATATTTGATTCAGAGGGTTCTCATCAGTTCACACAAAGTTTTTTTATCTCATATGCACTGTACACTTTTCTATTCGTATTCGTAAGAGTCTTTTTTGAATCCTTTTGAATTCAATTAGATGTTAATGTAAATGAACCATAACTATGTAGCCCTATTCCTAATAGATTGACCCCAAAATAGCATATCCAAATTATAAGAAAGCCAATAGACGCCACAATTGCGGAATTTATACCCTTCCATTTTATAGTGGTTCGAATATGTAAATAAATCGCGAATACGATCCAAGTAATAAATGCCCAAGTTTCCTTTGGGTCCCAACTCCAATATGATCCCCATGCTTCGTTAGCCCATACTGCTCCAGAAAGTATCCCTATGGTTAAAAAGATAAATCCTAGACTAATAATCCGATAACTCCAATAATCCAATTGTTGAATAAATTGCGACCTGTAATAATTCTTCGGAGAAAAAAAAGAAGTATTTTGTAAAACATTTCTTCTTTCATTCATGTATTCGATTTCACCAAAGAAAAATGACCCATTTAAATTTAATAAATGATTACTTGTAAAAAAAAACTTTCTGTTTGCAATGACTAGAAGTGCTACTGATAATAATGATCCACATAAAAGGGCTGCATAGCCCAATATCATCATACTTACGTGCATTATTAACCACTCGGATTGAAGAGCGGGTACTAATATTGCGGATTCGTGTATTTCAGTTAAAAGACCTGAAGTAGCAAAGCCTTGGGTAAAAATAGCACTTGGGCCGATTATTGCGCTTAAAAAATTTTGATTTTTTTTGAAATACGGAACTATATGAATAAGGGAGAAACTCCATGAAAGGAAGATTAATGATTCATATAAATTACTTAGTGGAAAATGGCCCGAATAAATCCAACGAGTAACTAATAATCCTGTTATACAGAAAAAAGTCATTATCATGCCCTTTTCTGATGAATCGTAGAGTTTTATGATTTCATCGACTAAAAAGGTTATCAAATGAATTGTAATTCCAATTGAAACGATCGAAAAAGAAATATGAGTTAATATATGCTCTAAGGTTGAAAATATCATAACAATCTTAAAAAAGAGGAGTTCTTTAATTACAAGAAATCAGGAATTGAATTCATTATAGGATCAATTTCGTTTTTTTAGAAGATGGCATGCCGCCACTCGGACTCGAACCGAGATGCTCTAGCACTGCTTCCTAAGAGCAGCGTGTCTACCAATTTCACCATAGCGGCTTGTCTTGAACTCATAATAGCCTATGAATAAGCAATCGTCTAGATTTAAGAATTCAATTGGTTGCAATATTTTTTAGGAAAGATTCAAATGGATGAATAAAAATTAGTTCAAATAGGTATTTGAAGGTTCATTATTTTAGTTTAGGGCCTTAGTTTTCTTAAGATTTTCGTGTATTTTATACTCTCCTCAACTTGAACTCTTTAAAACTGGATAGTTTTATTATCCATTAATAGGATAGAACTCAAAAAAAATCCATTTTCTTAATGAATCCAAAAGAAAAAAAAACCTATTTTGGATCACTCAAAATTGATACATTATTTATCCAGACTCTCTTCACTAAGTGTTTTTGATTTTCTTGATTGGGTTGATCCCGAGAGATATATGGGGGTGTATATAGGAATTCAGAGAAAATCAAAAAGTCAGAAAGTTACACAAAAGGATTTCAAATTTTAATCAATTAGTTTCAATGATTTTAGTAACTAAAGATTCAAGATTTTCTATTTGCTCTTCTATAGATAGATAGAGAGAAAAAGTGGATATAGAGAAAAAATAAAAAGTTGTATTATTGTAACAAATGGGGCGATGGGGAAAATAAGACTCCCCGCCTTGGAAATGAGAAAATAGACTCAAAATAAAATGGAGTATCTTTTGTTTATTCTTTTGTCAACAAAAAGAAAGTATTTTTTCTTTTTTGAATTGAATTGAGTAAGGTAAACAGAAGAATTCTTATTCTACATATTCTAAGAGCAGAGCGAATTCCATTACCTATTGAGTTAATCAATATGAAATGGAATTCATTAATTTGATTTTCGAAATGAGTCAATTTTTTGAGTCAAGTCGATTCAGATTATTCCAACGTTTTATTACTTATTTTTTTTTCGCACAAAAAAACTTTTTGAATTCCCGGTAGAAAGAGATTTCCCTAAGGAAAATGCTTTTAACGCTGTCCCATATCCTTTCCTTTTCCAAATATTTTTACGAATACGCGTTTTTGATGCAGAAGTACGTTTTTTTGGAACTGCCATTTAAATAAAAATGAAGAGATTACTCATTGTTATAGCTGGATGTGAAAGACATCTATTATTCAAAATGAATCCGTACTTTCCTATTCATTAGGAATTTCTTTTCTAGAAAATATTTTCGTTATAAAATAAAAAGAAAAAAAAAATATAAAAAAGAAGAATTTCTTTTTTTTCTATTAACTGGTCAAACTCGGTAAAAATACGGCTAATTTGAATTGAATTTTCAGAGACTAGTAATTAATCTTTTTCTTTCATATGATTTGACCAATTGTAACTTCTTGATTTGAATATTTGGAATATTTAGCAGAATAAGTAAGAATAAAAAATTAGAAAATTCTATTTAAATTAGTGCATATCTTGATTTTTTTATTGACTTCTTTCAAAAGAGTTAAGATCCGGTGAATCGGAAACAATTAATTAAAAAACTTTTTTATGGAACAGACATATCAATATGCGTGGATCATACCTTTTGTTCCACTTTCAGTTCCTATGTTAATAGGAGTCGGACTTCTTCTTTTTCCGACGGCAACAAAAAATCTTCGTCGTATGTGGGCCTTTCCGAGTATTTTATTATTAAGTATAGTCATGATTTTTTCAATTAATCTGTCTATTCAGCAAATAAATAGTAGTTGTATCTATCAATATGTATGGTCTTGGACTATCAATAATGATTTTTCTTTAGAATTCGGCTACTTGATCGATCCACTTACTTCTATTATGTCAATGTTAATCACTACTGTTGGAATTATGGTTCTTATTTATAGTGATAATTATATGGCTCATGATCAAGGATACTTGAGATTTTTTGCTTATATGAGTTTTTTCAGTACTTCCATGTTAGGATTAGTTACTAGTTCCAATTTGATACAAATTTATATTTTTTGGGAATTGGTTGGAATGTGTTCCTATCTATTAATAGGGTTTTGGTTCACACGACCTCTTGCGGCAAATGCTTGTCAAAAAGCGTTTATAACTAATCGTGTAGGGGATTTTGGTTTATTATTAGGAATTTTAGGTTTTTATTGGATAACAGGTAGTTTCGAATTTAGGGATTTATTCGAAATATTAAATAACTTGATTTATAATAATGAAGTCAATTCTTCATTTGTTACTTTGTGTGCTGCTCTATTATTTACCGGTGCAGTTGCTAAATCTGCACAATTTCCCCTTCATGTATGGTTACCTGATGCTATGGAGGGACCTACTCCTATTTCGGCTCTTATACATGCTGCTACTATGGTAGCAGCGGGAATTTTTCTTGTAGCTCGCCTTCTTCCTCTTTTTATAGTTATACCTTACATAATGAATTTGATCTCGTTCATAGGAATAATAACAGTATTATTAGGAGCTACTTTAGCTCTTGCTCAAAAAGACATTAAGAGGGGTTTAGCCTATTCGACCATGTCTCAATTGGGTTATATGATGTTAGCTCTAGGAATGGGGTCTTATCGAAGTGCTTTATTTCATTTGATTACTCATGCTTATTCCAAAGCATTATTATTTTTAGGGTCTGGATCTATTATTCATTCAATGGAAACTATTGTTGGCTATTCTCCAGATAAAAGTCAGAATATGGTTCTTATGGGTGGTTTAACAAAACATGTACCAATTACCCAAATTTCTTTTTTATTAGGTATACTTTCTCTTTGTGGTATTCCACCTCTTGCTTGTTTTTGGTCAAAAGATGAAATTCTTAATGATAGTTGGTCGTATTCGCCAATTTTCGCAATAATAGCTTGGACCACAGCAGGATTGACCGCATTTTATATGTTTCGGATCTATTTACTTACTTTTGAGGGGCATTTAAACGTTCATTTTCCAAATTACAGTGGCAAAGAAAATACCCCTTTCTATTCAATATCTCTATGGGGAAAAGGGGGTTCGAAAAGAATTAACAAAAATTTTCGTTTAGTAAAAATGAATAATAGTAAAAGTTCTTCTTTTTTTTCAAAAAAGACATATCGAAGTGATAAAAATGTAAGAAACAGGGTAGGACCTTTTATTACTATTGTTCATTTTGAGAATAAAAATGATTATTCCTATCCTTATGAATCCGACAATACGATGTTATTTCCTTTACTTGTATTGGGCATCTTTACTTTGTTCGTTGGATCTCTAGGAATTCCTTTCAATCAAGAATTGGATATATTAACCAAATGGTTAACTCCGTCTATAAACCTTTTACATCAAAAGTTGAATGATTCGATTGATTGGTATGAATTTTTGAAAAATGCAATTTTTTCAGTCAGTATAGCTTATTTCGGAATATTTATAGCGTCCTTTTTATATAAACCCATTTATTCCTCTTTCCAAAATTTCGACTTAATCAATTTATTTGTTAAAATAGGTCCTAAGAGAAGTCTTTGGGACAAAATGATAAATGGTCTATATAATTGGTCATATAATCGTGCTTATATAGATGCTTTTTATACAACATCTTTAACTGGGGCGGTAAGAGGATTAGCCCAATTCACTCATTTTTTTGATCGACGAGTAATTGATGGAATTACGAATGGGGTTGGTATTATGAGTTTCTTTGTAGGAGAAGGTATCAAATATGTAGGGGGTGGACGCATATCTTCTTATCTTTTCTTCTATTTATCTTGTGTATCAATCTTTTTATTAGGTCTTTATTTTCCGGTTTTGGGATAATTATTTTGAATTTTGAATTGTCGTTATTTTCATTGATATTCAACAGATAAGAAAATTCAAAT
>CAIGRK010219158.1:0-19659 GCA_903798315.1 Fraxinus greggii
TTGAATTATTGAATTTTTTTACAACGATTAAAAATTTAAAATAAAATTTAAAATAAAAAATGCTTTTTTTACCTAAGCTCGTAAAGCTTGAACATTTGTCTCCACGTTTAGCCACGTTTTACGCTATTTAGAACACTGTGAATTAGTAATCAAATAATTCAAAATATTAAATACATTAATAAAATCAACAAATATATGATAAAAGCACCTTAAATAAAAGAAATAAAATGTCTCAATTTGATTACAATGTTCGCCTTAATGAAAAACTTACTTACTCATAACAATAGAAGAAAAATAAAAGATTTGCATTGAGTATATCACCAGGTTTTGAATTGAGATGTAAAAAAGTGGATGAAACTTGCACCAAGTTTCTCTTCTTGTTCCAAATCTTGATTTCAAACCCTTGATTTCTTATTTTTCTCCTTTAATTTTGCTATCTAATTCTCCAAGTTATGTTCTACGTCTCTCAATGTGTGGAACCCCCTAAAAATATCTTCATTCTTATATTTATACTTCTCTTCACGTTCATGCCTGATATAAAGTTCATGGGCTTCAAAACGAGCCAAAAAACTCTAGTTTGTTTTCAAGCGGTGCCTGGAAGTGGCGCCGCGTTCATGGTGTATGGCACCGCTACACCACCGCTCTATTTCTTTATGCTAGCTTGTGGCGCCTAGGCCCCACTTTCTTGGGTATATGCATTCTTTTGTTCTTCTTTTGGTATGGTAAATTGACTATTTTGCTGTTTTTCTTCTCTTTCTCTTCTTTTCATTCCAAACAGTTTGTTTTCTCCACTTTTACCATTGTTAACACCACATCGCCAAACCTATAAAAAAACACTAATAAACATATTAAAAATGTTCAATACTTATAAGATCTAGTCAATAATCAAGTTAAAATAATATACAACTCGTGAGTCAAACACACCCGTGAACAGTTTAACGTGCACTGGTCACATGTCAATGTACAATGGTCACATGTCACATGTCACTGATTTATATTTTATGTCACATGTCACTAGTCAATGCGCACTGCTCACATGTCAATGTTAACTAATCAGATGTCATATTTTGCATTCTGATTTAAGGTCACATGTCAATATGGACATACCATAATTCAATGTACACTAGTCACAGTTCACTGACTTATGTTTACATTTTGCTTTCTGATTTATGTCACATGTCAATGTGCATTAGTCAATGTGTACTAGTCACATGTCATTGATTTATGTCTCAGGTCAATATGCACTGCTCACAAGTCGCGGGTTTTATTGTTAACAAGTCCCATAATATAGTCACAGTCTCATTCTGCATTGGTATAAGACCACACTTTGCAGGTATAAACTGTAAAGAACATAGTAAACATTATGCCTTAATAGCAAGTGCTAAGTTACATTCATGTATCTCATATTTCATAGGAAACATGTCATGATTATGAACATGTGAGGTCACATATACGTAAATTGTTCAATATAATGTCATTCTTATTTCAATCGTATATAAAGGCATCTCCATGTACTATTACATGATATATCCAAAGGTATTTACAAACAATGAATGAAATATTAAAGAAAGTATAATAATTTAGTGATCTAAGTTTTGTTGATTTGTATTATCAGTTGATTTTCTATTACTTTGTTTTTCATTTGCTTGGTTTTGGTTTAACGAAACCAAACTGCTGCATGTCGCGATTATGACCATATCATCCACATTTTAAAGTTTGTATTCTTTACATGATGATCTTTTCCTCTTTTCTTTAGGTCTTCTCAAACTTCTCTTTTGATTAGGAGTTAATACAATTCTATCATGTACTTTTCAGATACTGTCCATTTATATGAGTTTTTCACTGAAAAATCGCATCTTTGTACGCATCCATATATGTTTCTCTTTTATAATATTATTACAAATAATAATCATATGCATCCCTCTTTGTAGTTACAATCCCAACCAACGTGTGTGTACATGGTAACTAGTCAACTTATAACATCCTACAAGTGCATGTACGTTGATCTATATCAACCACAAAAGATGAGCCGTCATCACTAATTAAAAAGATAGTTTGACTGACAGGAAATACCTGCAAACAATGATGAAAAATATTTGATTACTACAGGTCACGAAGAGTCTAAATACGGGTCACAACATTTACATATCATAGCATCTAAATTTCGTAGTATTTAAATACAAGTCACAGAGTTTAAATGCAGGTCACATGATCTACAATACATGTCACAAATAGCTTAAATACATGTCACAACATCTGCATATCATAACACTAAATGTAACATGAGTAATAGCTTGTTGAGCCCCATTAAAATGTTAAGAATGCATTTTAAAATAGTAGATTGATGGAGAATGTGTGTTTAAAAAATGAGGAAAAGTTTTGGGTTATAATATTATTTTATTGGAAAATGTGTGGTTGAAAAAAAGAGAGAAAGAAATGTATTTTGAAAGAAATGAAAATCAAACAGGGGAATAAATGCAATTCACAGAGTTTAAATACAAATCACAACATCTACAATACAAGTCACAAAGAGCTTAAATACCGGTCCCAACATCTACATGTCATAGCATCTACATGTACATGGTTTAAATGCAGGTCACATAGTTTAAATATAGGTCACATCATCGTCACTATAGGTCACAGAGAGCTTCTACATGTCACAGCATTATAAGATGACGTACTATCACATTCCACACAATAGATTTAGGCATGTACTACTAAGCCATAATTTGTGATACGATCAATATTAACAATTGTGGTAACATTCACATACGTAAAACAGGGTCTAGAGGTACTGAATTCAAATATTTTGACACCATGTGATGTCACAATCAGTTCACCCAATATGTGACCAATAACAACAGTAATGCATGGAGTAAATATGACCCGAAAATATGTAGAAACCCATATAAAATCATCCAGTCTACAAATTGTCACATCTCGATGATTGAAACAATCTTGGAACTATTCAAAGGCTATAAACGTAAATCAAGTTCATATTAACTTACATACCCACGACAATTGATCTTTTCGATTTTTCTTCAAAGCAACCCACGATTGGAACGACTGATTTTGTGACTTGAAATATTTGAAGATCCATTTACAATACAATATTTTCATTCACCAATTGTGACTTCGAACCAGATCAAAAGTAATTCGGGATGATAACCAAGCTCAATTCTTTAACTCTATATAATCCCTTGCATATGTGATCGTTATTTTGAAAATACCTACTCTTGATTGATGATAATTTCCAATTTTTGACCTCAATAATCCACCGATTTTGATGGAGCCAAATTTCGACGGTAGGGTTGAGAATTTTGGTACCGAGAAGTTCTCTGTCACTTTTTCCTTTTGTTTGATGGTCCCAGTGGATTGAAATTGGGAGACTTGCTTGGTTTGAAAAGATGTTATAACTGAATGCTCGATTTTAGGAAGGAATATATTTACATATTTATATTAGAATCTAATAATCTGATTTTTGAATGTTTAAAACAGGTTTTTTAAAATTGAAATTGTATATAGTAACTACCATATATATGTATTGTTCCCTTTTTCTATTTCTTTAATGTTGTATAATGTGGGTTTTATTTGAATTGGACATATAAACTCGACAAGTCTAAATTGAATTTTAAGAGTATTACTAGGCTCCAAGTCTCAAGCCCAAACTAAGCCCCTATTTGATGACAATTAAAATAATATTTTTTTCTTATACTTATGTTTAGTTACACATTCTCACGATAAAATATTTCGCAAGTAAATTTACAACTTTTTTTCTTACTTTTTACCCACACATTTTTCAAAAAACCACTATTTCAAAATTTATTTTCCTTTAAAAATCCATTTTAATGGTCTTCAAACAGAGGCTAAAATTTCAAACAAAGCCCAAATAATAACGACATTTCAACATAAATTTTAATATTTTCTCAATGATTTCATTTAAGTTCTTAAAGAATGAATTTTTTTTCATTTCGATCCTTGAACTTTTAAATCTTTTCACCTATGTCGTACTTGCTTAGTTGGTACCAAGTACCAAACTTCAACTCAAGTGACTCCTAATTGAGGGTTTGAGTTCGACTCCCAAGGACGTGAGTAAAAAAATAAAGTTGGGACTCAACCTCCCAATGGATAGTATGTATGCGTACTATACGAACTGAATCCCATTAACTATGTCAGGGCTTAATGGACAAAATTTGACAAGCCATGTTCAGGTGGACGTATCGTTACAAAACCTACCTTGTATTTATCTATCATACTAAAGAATGTTGCACATATTTATCTAATTTTAAGATTAATAGCATATTTTGTAAGCTAAGCACTAGTAAGTTTAGTCTAGTTTGAATATGAAATGTTGAGAATTTGGCCTCGAAGATTTAAAAGTTAGGACCTATTTGAACAAAATGTGAAATCTTCGTTGCAATTTTCTATTTTTCGCAGAGTCTATCAATTAAATTTATTAACTTATATGTTATTGAATTTTAAAAGACTGTAAATTTTTTTGAATTTCGTGAATTTGAATATTGTCTACAAAATCTATAAAAATCTCATTAAAAATTGTGATTTTTTTTTAAATTGTTGTGTTATAAAAATAAAGGAACTAGATAGAAATAACAAAAGAATAGAACGAGTCAATAAACTCGTGTATACTTTTATTACAACAATGAAACTATATTTTAAGAATCAAAATGAGAGTTACAATTTGAATTGAATAAACTCTTTTGAAGTAGATATGACTTATCTAAGAATCAAATAAGACTAATGGGGTGTTTTCATTGAGATTTTGATGGATTTTAAAATCCTTCGAATTCAGATGTCCCCTATTTAAATTTTAATGAAATTCATTGAAATCTTGATGTCCCAACCCCAACTGAGATTCTATTGAATTTTAATAAATCAGTCGAGGACATTTCCGAAAATTTCAAAAGAATTTGTTATGTATATTTTTAAGATTGAAATTCTTCCAAATTTTTTGAAATCAATTTATTATTGAAATTTTTATAAATCAACAAGTTATTAAGTATACATAGATTTTAAAGAATTTCATTAAAATTTATTGAAATCTTAACTAACCACTTCAATTTTAAAATTCAATATAATTTCTGCCCTTTTTGGTAAACATTAAGGGTCCGTTTGATTGCAAAAGTGGAAAATGAGTGGAAAGAAAATGTTTTATAGGGAATTGAATTATCTAGAAATTATTTTACTGAGAATTGTATTTAATTATGTTTGATTAGTATTATTTTCCACCTGTAAAATGTTGCAAGTTTGATATCCGTTTGACTTCATTTTTATGGAGATTGTCCATTAAAGTGATAATTTTTTCTACCATTAGGTCTAGAATTTGTTCTAATTGCCAAAAAAATTGAAATAAAAAAAATTTACCATACCGAATATCATTCGTTTGACTTTGTTTTATATGGAAATTGTCAATAAAAGTGAACTTTTTTTTTATCATTGTGTCTAGAATATTTTTCAATTGAAAAAAAAAAAAGAAAAAGCAGAATCTGGAAAATGAAAATCCAACAAAAACAATTCATCAAATTCATGGAAAAAGTGACGCGTGGGGTGGCGACTGGAAAAAATTTTTCAGGTAGAATTTTTGGCATCAAACAGATAAAAAGTAGGAAAATGGAAAATGTTCCATGGAAAATGATTGTTATCAAACACAGTCTAAAATTTTCATTATCATTTTTCTACTCATTTTCAATCACACATTCTTCAATAAAATAATATTTTCTATTATATCAATAATTTTTCTTTCTTTTTCAACTATACATCCTTCAATAATTTACTATTTCAAAATACATCCTCCAACAATCTACTATTTCAAAATATACCCACGTGGCTCAACCCTTGAGTTCAATAAACCCGTATTAACCTTCAATCAAGTTCGTTGTTATAATCTTAAACATATATATATATATACGCGCACACACTAGCAACTAGAAAATCAGTTCTAGCCAAAAATGTCATTGCCACCGAATTCACCCCAATTCAAAACCAATTAGGGTTTGCACCTTCCCTGCAACGAATTTACCCTCGAACCATTCAAATCGCGTTTAATTCTCAATTTTCAGTTCCGTTATCGGAAATTAACAGGTTTAATCTCAGCCCCTGTTCCACCACCATACACAATTATGCTTGCTCTCACGCACACTATTTTGATTTGCATATGTACACTGTCACACTTACTTCATGAAAGAGCAAAAAATTGCATAATTCATATAAGTGCCTGAATTGCAAATCGTAGAATATCTATCCTTACACGTTCTTGTTACTTCTTAAATTCAAGATGGTCAATGATTTCATTTAAATTTTTACATTATTCATTTAAATGTTTCAGTGTAGTTATGGTTCGAAAGAAACAAGTTAGGCCACATAGATCAGTGGGAATACTAGAAAGACAAGCCTCTGAAGCACAGTCGAATGAAGAAAATGAAATTAAACCTGAAAAAGAGGAAGGTACTGATAGTGATGAACAGTTCTATGTTGAAACTGATCAGTCGAGTTGGGATTCTGAGGAGCACTATGATGTGTCAGAAGTTGTTTTATCCAACTTGAGTGTAAGTAAAGAGTTTTATGGTGACACATTAAACAAGGTGTTTTATGCCGATTCAAGGCACTTGTTGAGGTTTAGGTTGAGCAATGTTAATGAGCATCTTGGTCGAATGAAACTAGGGCACTGGCCAATTTTGTCGTCAAGTAGCATATGTCTGCAGTTTGTGGAAAAGTACATGATAGAGGGCCTGGAGAGGGACTCCTTGATCGTGTCAGGAACTTTTGATGGGCCAGATGAGGGGGTTACAGGTCTTGTTCATTTGGCTAGCTTGAAGCTCTTGACTATCAGACCGATTCTGGATTTAACTATCTCAGAGAGTATGTCATCTATACGTTTGAGGGTCGAGATAATGAAAAGCATGTTTGATGAGTGTGAGTCACTTCTCGATAATACAAGGCAGCTTTGGAAAAAGAGTATGATGAGTGTTATGGCTTGGTTGCGGCCGGAAGTTATGACTTCAGAAGCTAGATATGGATATACTTCTACAGCACATATGGATGTTGATGTATTTATGGAGCCTGAAAATGATTACTCTGCATCAAGGAAATGTGCAAGGTTTGACATTTCCAGTTTTTATGAAGCCATAAAGCCATCAAAGTGAGTGCTAATGGAACGTTAAGTTCAGTCTGATGGTTTTGAATTTTGAGATTTGTTATCTGATATTTGACTTACCCAATTGGTTTTATAATAGGGAGGCACTGATGCTGGAGGATGACCTACCTGACTTACTTCCTGATCTTCGACCTTACCAGCGTCGTGCAGCTTACTGGATGGTGCAGCGAGAGAAAGGTGCCCATGAGTGTATAGTTGGAAGTGAGAATAATCAGACTGTTTCTCCTCTCTGTGTGCCTCTAAATTTGATAAATACATCTGGAAGATTTTATTACAACCCATTTAGGTATGTTTCTCTTCCTCAAATTTAATTACATATAACCTTAAAGAGTTTGATAGTTTGCCTCTGATATATTTTATCAGGTTGAGGCTATTATGCATTGTAATAAAAACGACTTGCCTTATAATCTGGTTCTGTGTTAGAAGTTGCTTGGGGGCTATAACTGAATCATATTTCTTAAGTTTATTGAAGTGCACACATGCCACTAACCCTTCTGAAAATTATATGGAATGATGATGGAAATTGGAAAGTGACAAGAACCAAAAGTGGTAGATTTAGGTGGTTATGTAGGTAATAGTTGGGCTGCAGAGACTTAGAGCTGTCTTTCACTGTGAGATGGTGGAGAACTGAATTAGTAATTCTGGAGAGCAGACTTAAAATCTGTAGCTAACTCTAGTGGGGCAAAAGCACTGGAAGAAATGTTAGGGATTGTAGCGTGGGAGTTGAATAGGAATTTGGAGGTGATTTGAAGGGGCTAGGTCTGATAAAGAGATGTGGAGAAATAAAGAAATAATGTTGGAAGTTTAGAGGAGGATTTGGAGATGAAATGGGATAATTTTTTCTGATTGCAGGATCATGCAGATTTAAATTAGATGAAGAGGGGGCAGAATAGAAATAACAAGTCGATAACTGACAACTCCAGTATTAGAACGAGTCTCCTTGGTTTCATGGGGGATCAAGGATTCCTCTTGTAAAAAGTAAAAGTAGTTTGTTCAATCCAGCCTCCAATCCCTTAGCAGTTTAAGTCGCAAATTAATACACATACGCAAGTCTTCATTAATTCACCTTACCTGGTGCAGATGTCTTAGTAGCGATATATAAGTGACATAACTAAAAGCCAATTATAATCCTACAGACAAAGCAACTTGGAGCGAAGTTTCAACAATTATTTTCAACTAGACTCCTTTGGACTAAAAATAGCAACTTAGCAAGAAACTTGACATAAAAATAACACACACAAGACCTGTGTTACGATTGTAACTAGAATCCGGCAAATGTGAAACTACCCTAATCCCCCGTACTTAGACTAAGCAAAGAACAATTGACAACCATCACATTACCTTTGGAGTTTGGTGTTACGATTGTAACTAGAATCCAACAAATATGATACTACCCTAATCTCCCTTAGACTAAGCAAAGAACAATTGACAACCATCGCATTATGTAACGAACCCGCCTTTGTGCCAAGCCGTTAACTTACGTACTATTCGTTGTGGGAGAGCTTAATTCCATCCTACCCCTCACGAATTTCTATCGCGTCCCCAAAATTCAAACCCTTGACCTTTCCGTTAAGAATGACTTAAATTGAATCATGATATCAATCAAGGTAAGTTAACGGATTTGGCGTAGTTAAAATGCACATTTTTTTTGTGATGACCCAGCCACTATGTCCAAGTCGTTATATCATACGTACCGTCCGCTTTAAGTGGACATTTGCCCACTTACCCCCTCATGACTTTTTATCGCGTTCCCTAGGATTCGAATTCAAGACCTCTGCCTAATGAGAGATTTAAATTGAATCCTGGTACTAATTGGGTCTCTTGGGTTCGAATCTTGGGAACGCGATAAAAAGCCGTGAGGAGGTAGGTGAGTAGATGTCCACCCAAAGCGGACAGTACGTATGATATAACGGTTTGGATATAGAAGTCAGGTCGTTACACATTACCTTTGGGGTTTGGACTAACCAGTCTTCTTACCTGATGAAAGACCCATGAACTTGCTTCTAGGTTTCTTAATTGGTCGTGTCTTCTCTGATCTACTAATAGCCATTGTATCAACTATCCTTCTCCGCCTCAAGAAAATTCACTCTGTCGAGTTAGGAGCTGGACCAACTCTCCTTTTTGTACATGTCTAGTTATATGTCACTGAATCATGAATTCATTTCTCTAATCGCTGTGAAAGTAGGAGAAGTAAGTTCAACGTGATTAGTCTGGTGCAAAGTAGTGCTTGCATTCTTAGTGTTCTATAAAATTATGAGAGTCCATAGTTTAAGTCTCTACTTCAATGCACCTTTGTTTTACATTTGAAACTTTACTATATTCATTTGCATGGTTTAAAACAGTGTGCTTTTGAGTGGCATACTTGCAGTTATTTAATGGTATTCTGTTATGTTTCAGTGGAAATGTTTCCTTGCATCCAATCCACTCGCCATATGTTTCTGGTGGTATTCTTGCTGGTAAGTCAACTTGCACTGCTGCAGATAAAAGCTTCGGCATTTTTATTTTCGGTTTCAATACTTATTTCTTCTCTTATTAAATTGATGTTATTTGCACTGTGAAATTTCAGTATTATGCATACTAATTTTCTGCTAACTTCAATGACTTCCAAATATAAGTAAATTGTGGCAAAAGCTAGTAACTGAATTACCAATCTAAAATCCACTGCTGAATAGTTTTCCGTTTTACTCATTTACTGTAATCTGGTGTATTTGTTTAAAACCTATGATAGCTGATTCAGCTATGGTTTCAACTGTTGGCATTGCCAATGACAAAACACAGATGAGATGGGCTTGGGGAAAACTGTTGAGCTGCTAGCTTGTATTTTTGCTCATCGGATGTCATCATCTGTAGTTGCTGATTGTTTGTATAAGCTGCAAGTTGAAAGGGGGCAAAGTAATCACTTCAAAAGACTAAAAAGAGAGCGAGTGGAGTGTGTATGTGGTGCTGTCACTGAGAGCTACAGGTACAAAGGATTGTGGGTGCAGTGTGATATCTGTGATGCTTGGCAACATGCAGATTGTGTTGGGTATTCATTGAAAAGAAAAAATTCAAATTCTAGGAACGTGACCGAAGAAAGATATGAAGAGTGCACAGAAGGAAACTCACGGAAACATGCTAAGAGAAAGAACAATATCAAAATAGTTGAGATGGATGGAGAGTACATCTGCCAGATATGCTCGAAATTGATTCAAGCCACTGAATCTCCAGTTGCCGCAGGTGCAACTCTTATTGTGTGTCCAACTTCTATATTGCCCCAGTGGCATGCTGAAATTATTCGGTATTTTTTTCATTCTTTTATTTAACCTTTTTGATTTTAATATATGTGTTGGCTGCACATCTCTCATATCATACATCCGCGCGCACACAAAAAAATCTAATGTGATTAAAAAATAAAATTGTGTAGAGTTTTCATGGTCTATAGATGTAATATACTGGTTCAGAAACCAGGAGAGAAACTGGTGTAGAAGTGGAATTGAAATTCTTGAACAAGAATGAATTGTTTAATTGAAAAGGGTTCAAAGCCTTTATTTATATAGGAAAAATAATTTCCTAATCCTAACGGTACTAGGAAATTAAAAAATGTTCCAAAAAGGAATAAAAACTAAAATTTGGGGCGATTCCTAGGTGGCGCATTGCTCATTTAGAGGTAGTCCCGTAGAGGGTCTGTTTCTTCATTGTCGGCGATAGGTTGTCATTGAACCTGTTTGGGTGGATTAATGATGGGTTGTTGCTTACCTTATTAATTTGGGTTGTTTATGAGTCAAACCCCAGGGTTGAAGCCCCTTTAGTTTTCTTAAGGTTCTAAGCAACAAGTTTAAGGTCATCTTTTTACTGTTGCTCTTCACTCGATGGTACATTGTAAGGTTTTTGAGTCATCATGATCGGAATAGTCACGGGCTATAGTAGTGACCATCCATTTTTGAATTCAATGATGAGCACTACTAACCTCTTTTGAACATCTTGAAAAGTTTTTTCGATGTTGATAAGTTGGTGCTCGATGTTTTCGAACCTTTGTTCCTTATTGGTGGCCTGAACTCCACAAGCACCGTCTTTAGTCATCAGCCTACGTAAAAATCCTAGCTTTGATACCAATTTTGGTGCGGAAGTGGAATTGAAATTCTTGAAACAAGAATAAATTTGAAAAACTTGAAAATATGTAGAGAATAATTTGATTATAATGAATTGGTTAATTGAAAAGTATACAATGCCTTCATTTATATAGTCAAAATAATTCTCTAATCCAAACGGTATAAGGAAATTAAACAATGTTACAAAAATTTCATAAAAGGAAACAAAATCCTAATCTAAAGGAAATAAAAATCCTACGTAATAATCACTAACTTCTATCCTATTTATAATAGGATTAGACACGTCAAAGGTGGAAGTGTAGGTTTTCGAATTTGAAGACAATATTTAAATAATATGCATATGGTCTTATCTAACACCTTAAGTTTTTAGATCAAGTAGTTCAATATGGTATCAAACTTGCAAGCTTAAATTCTCCAGCGAGCAGCCCCATGCTACACGTCTGGCCAATTTATCTTATTGATTTATATATCATCATCCAACCAATATTAATTTTTTAGTTCTTTTTTATCTTGTGGTTATCCCTTGACTTTCTGGTTGAGCCTCTTCTGTGGATCTGTTGAATATTCTTAAATGTCAGTTTGGATCGACTTGCTCCTTTTCTTGGATCTAATTTCATTGGGCTGCTAGTTGATATCTTTTAGCTCAATTTTCCTTGTGTAACCGAATTCCATAATGCCCTGTCCTATATTAGTATAAAAGCAGTCCTTTTATTTATTTATTTATTTTTTTGTTGTTTTTGTTGTTGTTTCTTGCCAAACTTCTTGAAGAGTATCCTATCTTCTCTTCCACCACATTTACTTCCACCGCATATCACATATGTTGTTTTAGCCTGCTTGTGTGCCTAGGTGTTTGTTATGGCCAGTCTTTTATTTGTTCATATTCGGGTGGATTAGTGGTGCAACTCATGGATCTTTGGAGTGCTAATTGTTAACACGATCTATCCTCAACAAGCTTAGGTGTAAAAAACAAGCTTATTTGTGGAAAACATGATCTAATGGTTGCTCCCTTCTTTGCTTTATATATAACTGCACCTGTGAACCCTGACTCTCCCAGTGTTTGTCTTGGTCCAATCTTCAGATTGTATCCTTAATATGATAACATCCTGGCATTATCCTTTACTTTAGTGGAGTTATCCAGGGATGCAATTGCCCCCTGTATCCAAGTTCCATAACCAAAGTCTAGTCCTGACCAACTCTGTTTTAACTATGTTTAAGTTATTAATATTGAGTCAGCCACTAAAGGCCAAATACTGCACTTTCAAGTTACTAAATTAAAGAAGCTTGCTAACCCAGTTATCAATTAGGATAGTTAGGCCTTAAGATCAACAAGTCCAACAATTATTCCCCGTTGAATGTTCATAATTAGAATTGGGTGTAAAATTGATCGTTTTACTTCTTTAATTGTTTCCCTTTTCGGTATTACAGTACATATTTCATGTATTCACAAGCCTAACTTCAAAAGTACCCAAGGTATTTATCGCCTTACAATCTCACTTTTAATGAGTCAAAGAGTCCAGGTTATGAACCAGGTTTTATTATCCACTCTGGATTAGGATGTAATGACTTTGTACTGGTGTGATGGTCCTGATATTGAACTTTATGTAGTGCTGTCCAATCTACTTAGAAATCACCACTTCTATGACCAAGACTAGACTTTTAGTCTATTCCGAAGTAGATGACACTCTTGACCTTTCAATATAAAGCGATTATTGTCTATCATGGATAAATGTGCTGGTTATAGATTAAAAATTAAATCCTCAATATTTACTCAACAATAAAAAACAAACTGTTATGGAAACAGTAGAATGCATAATCAATCACATTTGTTTATTTAATCAAAAGAATAATATTAATATCTACATACAAAGAATAGATAAGCTTCTAGGGCACTTTTTATAACTATATTTTTAGTGTGAGAGCGACTAACTGATTTTGCTTCTTCAGTGTGCCATTTGCTTAAAAGTTTCTTTTATTTGTTAGATCTTTATTTATTTTGTTCTTTTGTGTCCCATTTACAGTCATACAAATCCTGGTTCATTGAAAACCTGTGTTTATGAAGGAGTTAAGTATACTTCCTTTTCTGATGAATGTATAACTGATATCAACGAACTTCTAAATGCTGACATCGTCTTGACGACCTATGATGTACTTAAAGAGGATTTGCCACATGATTCTGAAAGGCACGAAGGAGATCAACGCTCCTTGAGATATGAGAAAAGGTATTCTATCTTAAATATATTGGATGATAGATTGTTTCTTATATGGAGATTTATTGAAGAACTACTTGTAAGAACCGATTCTAGTTTAGTAGATTCAACAAGTGGATTCTGTTGCATGTTGACTGTACGTCACTATACAAAATTGAGAGTTGGATTATGTATATTTTATAGTTACCGTGTAGTCTACTAGAAATTTACACGGAACGTGTATATCTTATCTTTATCTTGCTTACTTCCTTGCGTATGTAATTCGTAGTGACAAGATTTTATTCCTTCTCTTCTCTTCCGACTAATATAGCTTGCCAGTGAAGGGGCTTCCGTTGAATATTGTTCTTACCATTGTCATTCTATTCATGCTTATGATACTCTAGTTGATATAATCAGACCTAAAATATATTAATTTAATAGATGGATGCATTCTTGGCTGTCCTGATGCTTGATCGAAAAACTAATTTTATTTAACCTGTTCATTTGTTGAAGAGCTATAAGTTTTTACTGTTTGCACTCACCGATAATGTACTGTTATTGTGGAAGTGGCAAGAACTTCTTTTTGATATGGAGGTTGTATGCTAGAAAGTGTTACGTGAAGGTGTATAGAAGCTCTTCATAATTTTACACTAGCAATTTGGCAATCACTAAGTTGATGCTCTTTGAAAGCTCTTTAAAATTTTAATGTGATCTTTCTCGCAGGGCTTCATTGTGTATTCATTAATTTAATGCCACACATATAGACCCAGTCAGTCAGTCAGTCCGTCCTGAGTAACACCCTAATTATTGTAAGTTTGTACTAACATACTTTTCAACCACTCATCCAACATCTTCTCAGTTAAAATGACATTGTCTAGTAATTTTGTTAACCAAGAAACTCCAACGTCTCCAAGACATTCAATATTTTCTAAGCTAAAACCTTATCAATTTTCGTTTCTTGTGGAGTTTGTTTCTCCTTTGCAACCCGTACTTTTGGGAAATCGTTTTGACTATATGGGAACTAGATACTTAATGGGTGCATCTGAGTTTATGGCTGACGTGGATTGAGGCAGAGTCCATCCCTTGTAATCATACTTTACAGTAGAAATGTTGTTCAAAATTGTCTTGAATTTCCTATTGAAGACCGTAGAAATCCTAAAGATTGTATTTAATTTATTCTTGTACCATGTTTAGAGTTCCCCATAATCAGTTAGACTATAATTATGGTGATTTCCACCTCTTCTAAATTTGGAGATTTCTTTCCTTCTCCCTTATCCCACTTGTATTATAAATTGAGAGGTTGTATACGTTTGATGAATATACAAGAAATACAGAAAATTATTTGTCTTCATTGTATCAGAGTCTTGAAATTAATGAAGTCCCTGTCAATAGTAAAAGCTCAATGACTTTTGAATCTTCTTACAGCGAGGTAGAGATCAATTCTGCGATGGGCTCGAAGGAGGAGAGAATGCTTCCTTTCAACCCACAGTGGAGAAGTTGAATGGAAGAAACTTCGGGGTGTGAGCTCAATCAATTAAATTGGTAATAGATGACAAGGGAAAGCTAGGTTACCTGACCGTAGAACCTAGGAAGCCAGCTGATGCAGGAGCATACAAATTGATGAAGAACAATAAGAATAAAAGAGATCAAAGGGAAGAATTGAGGGCAAGAGGAATAATTTTATTCATATAATTTAGGTATATGTGTGTGTGTGTGTGTAAACATTGCCCCTATGTCCCTTTATAGAGGACTTTGAAATTAAATAAACTTCCTATCTAAATGAACTTGAAAATAAAAGATAACATTGCCAAAATCAAATTACTATAATCTCAATAAACTCGAATTCTACAAATTATTAGTCTTTTGCCTTGAATAGTCTTTTAATTATTTCCTTGTTGCATCATTCCTCCTCAGCATTCGACTCCGACAAGGTATAGTCCAAGTAGGCATCCAAAAGCTTTGCATCTAATTGACGAAACTCTTCTTCATCAGTAAACAGACGACCTTTCCAGTTTCCAACGCACAAGAAACCTACAAAAACCACCGTTTTGGGAAGCAATGATCTCATCATTGAGCACCTCATCAACAATATCTTGATGTGAAAATGTAGTGATAGGGACTCGAGGGAGCGACTGAGGAACTTGTCCTGTAGGCATGTTAGAAGACAAACCGGATTCTCGAATGTGCCTCGAAAAGTATACAAGTCTGCTATACTGAAAACTAGACTAATATTTAAGTGCGTTGGCAAATCAAGTAGATAAACATTTATTAAATAGGGAAAGGGCCAAGCGATCTAGCACAAAATTTTTTTGCAGCGTGTTTTGGAAAGCGTTCAGGTGCAAGTTTTATCGTAAAAAAATTGCCAATCTTGAACTCTTTATGCCTACGATGTGCATCAGCTGTCAATTTATAGTGGTCATTACTTAAAGGAATCTTTCTTTTAATATCAGATGCAGCAGGACGAAAATCAGGTGGCAAGGGAACTAGGTCTAGTGGTTGATGTGGAGAGAAACTTTGAACGACCTCAAACGGGCTATGACCGGACTGGTAGACCTATTGACAAAATTATTGTGCGCAAATTCGGCGGTAGGCAATACCAAATCCTAATTGCCCAGTTTTTCCCCCACTAAACAATGAAGCAAATTACCTACACTATGATTTACTACTTTTGTTTGACCATCTGTTTGGGGGGTGGAATGATGATGAAGACTTGAGAGTTGTCCCAAACAATTTGCATAGATTTTTCCAAAAGTAATTAACAAATTGAACATCTCGATCAGACACAATAGTAACTAGAAGTCTGTGTAGCAACCTCTTTGAAGACTAGCTTAGCAATATAGGACGTGTCAGTAGAATTGGAACATGGAATGAAATGTGCCATCTGAGAGAATCTATCTACAACAATGAAAATGAAATCATGACCTTAGTGATTTTAGGCAACCTAAGGACAAAATCCATGCTAAGATCACTTCAGGGAGTATGAGGAATAGGGAGGGGAGTATACATCCTAGTGTTTTGACGTTGGGCCTTACCTAATTTAATTTCTCGCTAAAATAAGTGATTGGGAGGGGAGTATACATCCCAGTGTTTTGATGTTGGGCCTTACCTAATTTAATTGCTCGCTAAAATAAGCGATAGGGTGACCCTCTTGACTTAATACACCACCTATACCAACACTGGAAGCATTGCAGGACACCTGAATAATGTTGGAGAGATCAGGATGGTGTAAAACGTGAGCTTCGATCAACTTTTGTTTAATGACGATGATGGCATTCTGTGCAGATGGGGTCCAATGGAAATCCCCTTTTTTCATACATTCAGTGATTGGAGAGGTAATAGAACTAAAACCTTAGATGAATCGTCTATTGAATAAGGCTAATCCATGAAAGCTACGGGCCTCGGTCAAAGTTGTAGGTTTTGGCCAATCACTAATTATAGATACTTTAGCTGGATTAGCAAAAATCCCTTGGGCATAGATAATGAACCCTAAGAATAGGACTTGTGGCTATAGAAAGGAACACTTCTTAAGGTTAGCTTACAATTTAGCATAATGAAGGGTTAAGACCTATCCAAGGTGATCTAAGTGTGCCTCTCGTGGTTGACTATAAATTAATATATCATTGAAATAGACCATGAGAAATTTTCCAATGAAAGGTTGGAGGACATGATTCATGACCCTCATAAAAGTGCTAGGCGCATTAGACATCCTAAAAGGAATAACTAACCACTCTTATAAACCATCCTGAGTCTTAAAAACCGTTTCCCATTCATCCACTGGTCTAATCCTAATTTGATGGTATTCATTCCTTAAGTCAATTTTAGAGAACCACAAAGATCCTGCAAGCTCATCCAACATGTCCTCGAGGTGCGGAATAGGAAACTGATGTTTAATGGTAATTTTGTTAATGGCATGGCTCTCGACACACATATGCCCAGATCCATTTTTTTTTTTTTTTGGAGAAAGTAGGATGGAATCGCACACGGACTAAGGCTATGACGAATAAAACCTTCAGATAGTAGAGCCTCAATTTGTTTATTCAGCTCGACCCGTTCTGCGGGGCTCATCCTATAGAGAGGACGATTTGGTAACTATGAACCAGGGACCAAATCAATAGCATGTTGAATATCATGAATGGGAGGGAGCTCTTTAGGTAGGTCATCTGGGGTGATGCCACTAAACTCCTCTAACGAGGTGATGTCGGGGGACGCTCAATATGTGATTTAAAAGTAGGTTGGGAACATGCTTTGTTAACTAAAGCAAACATCAACTCGGTGTTGGAAACCTCATGCTCAGAGTCCTTATGAGACGAGCTGGATCCGGTTGTCTGTACATGTAGTACAAGGGGGTGTTTTAGGAGGTGGTTTCTTTGGAGGGTTAAAGTGTTTGGTTGGAAGAAGTCGAATAGGTTTGTCTTTATAGACAAACTGTCGAGCCCAAAGTGCTTAACGTCGTGATCGTAAAGCCAAGGACGACCCAAAAGAATGTGAACAACATCCATAGGTACTAGGTAGGATGTTACACTAAAGATCTTGTGAGTAGAATGAGCCAAACGTGAGGGACACAAGGCAACGATGAGTGACGGGCAAAGAAGTCATATCGAACCATGCCACCTTAAAAGGTCGAAGGTGGGTTCGAGTTTGAATCTGACCCTGGTCACTGCTGAAATGGAAATGATATTCATGGTACTACCCTATCAATTACTAATTTGCTAGAGCGAGAATTGCATGGGATGTACGTATGGAAAATAGAGGTCCTTTTCCAAGAATCAGAGTCAACAGGGGTGGGGAAGATACATTTCATGACAGAGACAACCCCTTCCTCATAACAATCAAATTGGTCGAGGTCCTCATTTGAATGGTCAATAGGGTCGACTGTGAAACATACATTGGTTTCTGGTGTCGAGAGTAGTTGCTCCTGATCAATAGTGAGGGTACGATAAGGATATCGATAGGCAATGTGACCTCAATTTTGACAGGAATGACACACGACTAAAGGGTTAGGGACACGGAAGGAAGCCGAGTAAAAAGGTTAACTCTTATTGGTTTCCTGGGAAAGTGAAGGTGATGGTGATGATGATCCAACAATTGTGCGAGACTGGGATGATACTCGGACACTATTATGGTTGATGGATGGATTGGGGCGAGACTAGGGCACAAAGGTCAAAGGGCCTCCACAAATGTAGGGTGCTCGTGTATACATCTCATATTTGAGGGCTTTGTGATAAGCGTCTTCTAAGGAAAAAGGACCGAGCACGTTGACGTGGTGTTTGAGGTCGGGCCTCGGGCCATTAAGAAACCTAGTGATAGTGACGTCCCCGGGTTCATTAGAATCAACTAATCAAAATGAGATTTGTAGTAAGACACGGTCAAGGTGTTTTGTCTATGATTAAGCAAACGTTCTAGAAGTTGAGATCGATGGAAAGATGGGGCGTACTTTTCAGGGGGTTTTGTTTTCATTTCTGCCCACAGAGTGATAGGTTGACCTAAATGTTCGAGGCTACGTCACATTTTGCCAATAGCGTTTAGCAAATTTGACGAGTTTCATTTTGGCGAAGCGAATACGCTGGTAGTCGGGCACGTGATACCAATCAAAGTATTCTTCGATGGACTCCAGCCAGTCTAAAAAGGCTTCGTGGACTAGACGACCATCAAATTTGAGGGCATCTACTTTAATTTTTCTAGTCATGTCATCAATAGGGTCCCTATGTCGATCATAATGTGGGGGAAGGGGTTTAGGGGCGAGTGTTATGTTCGACACCGGGTTCTAGATATTCCCGAGTGTGCGCGTGGGATTGCGTATGTTAGGTAATTCCCCGCCACGTGGAATCTTAGGAGCCTGACGGATAGTATTATGAATGTTCTGACCTATGGTCGAGGATTCATAAATATATTCTATGGGACGTTTTTCTGGATTTCGACATAACTCAATGAAAAGATCCTTAAGTTTAGCTTAACCAGCTTTCATAGACGCTAAATCAGTTGAAAATTTGGCAAATTGTTGAGATAAGACTTCATGTGAGTGTTCTAGATCTTTGAGATTCATTTCATTGATTTGAGATTTTTTTTTTAAATAGTTTTATTTAAATTGGAACTAAAACTAAACTACTTTAAAGCAAAATACTTAAATAAGAGCCAAGGTTTAAAAAGGCGAAACAAAGTATTGAGGCGGTTTTTCTTTATGAGGCGAGGCGTAAGCCTTGAGGCGGATTGAGGC
>CAIGRK010219186.1:0-15255 GCA_903798315.1 Fraxinus greggii
TTTTTTTTTTTATAAAAAATAAAAAATAAATATCCCAAATTCGTTTTTTTTTTTTTTTTTTGCAAACTTTAAATTGAATTTCTTTAGTTCCAAAAAAGAAATTCAGTCTAAAATTACTTTGGCATCTATTATACCCAAATAAAATCAAACCATTTTTCTGAAGGGAAATACTATTGCTCTTGAAGCGTGAAGGCACTTTAAAAATTGGCGTGATTTTATCAATGTCAAAGTAATGTTTATGCGATGCCACATCCTTTTTTCTTTATCCACGTAGGTCATATATCTGTAATTTTAGATTGGGGTCTTTTTTGACTAACGAGGCTCCCTGCTTAAAGTTTAGGGACTAACAAAATGTGATTTAATGTTTGAGGACATTTTTCGCACTGATTGTGCTACATGTACCCAATAGATTTACATAATAATTTACACATTATGTGATTAGATATTGATTGAATCAAAATTTCTTCAATAAAAGAAAGAAAAAATAAAAAATCTCCTCTCTTTTTTCAACACATCCACTGTAAACCATTTTATTTCTGCTTATGCGCAGATAACATTATTTTTTTTGCACATATTATAAAGTTCCTCTGTGTCACCACTTTGATAGGTAAGTTCATTTAATCTCAAACACTACAAGTATAGCGACTGTCTCAGTAATTTAAACCATAAGTTGCTTATTCACAAAACACATCTAATACACAACTGGAAAATTTCACTTCTCCCAGTACCTGCCTGTCTACTTTGAAGACTGTTAATATAAGCCAGAAAGATCCCAGCTATTTGGGAAAAAACAGTTCATGTATATAAATAACTTGCAGAATCTTTGCCAATTGCCAATAAATAATATATCTGGGTGTCGATTTTCAAAATGATTCTTAGTCTCAGCAGGCAATTTTAAGCGTGCAGTCGATAAGGATGATGCCTAGAGGAGTATATTCACACGTACATGCATTCCACACATGTAAAAAGATCTGCATTACAAGTAGGAACCTTTACTTACAGATACGAAAATGGGTTATAACACAAACAATCTATTATTATGGTTTAGAAAACATCCAAGTAAAGGGAAGCAACTGGTGGGGGGTGCAGATCAATGAGCATTCACAAGGAATGGATGCTGGCAAACACTGCACTCTATGGTTTCAGAACCAGAGGCTGGAACTTGGACCTACAACCACCAAAACAGCAGATAGAAATTACTTTCTACAAGGCCTCGGGTGCAGACAAAGCAAAATAAAAGGCGGTTCAAAGCAGAAGAGAAGAGAGACCTGTAGATGAACTGTGCATGTTGGACAGGCAACTTCTCTCATCCTCATACCAGATGTTTCAGACTTGGCACCTATAGAAGTTACATAGCATAATGGCAAAAGATTAATGCATTGTCAACCGAATCTCTTGCGTTAGTTTCTTGAACATCATCTCAACAAAATTCAATGATGCAGCATGCTTAAGCAATAACTGTATCAGAATGTCTATTACCTGTTTGTCTCTTGCGATTTTTGTCCATCTCCTCCTGCAACCAAATTCATCAATCATGTGCAAATCAGAAAGGCATAAAAAAAAAAAAAATGACGAAAATATAACTTCCCACAACTCAATTCTTGAAAACAGAAAGAAGCATGTAGATGTACATATTGTGATCCCATATTACTACAGTACAAAACCCAGAGCTTTAAATTTAATTGAGACAAGAGAGCACTTATATTCTATATTCAGTTTTTGACACCCATATCACATTTCTTATGGGTCTGATATACAGACAACTAGAATGGATTTGCGGTAGCTTTAAGTCTCCATTTGGGAAGAACTTATAAATGGTTTCATTTATAAATAGATAGAAATGAATGTGGATAAGTGGATATTCCACGTCAATTGCAATATGTGGTTGAAAATGAAGTTTGACCATTTGTAAACGATTTATAAATTTTGCCAAACGTAGGCTACAATTGATGCCAAAGGTAAAGGAAGAGTCTGAATCAGTATGGCTTGGCATGAAAGGAAACTGAAGCCATAAGATGATCTATCAGGGCATGTTCAGGGGTTGTGGAAAGTTTTCAGGTAACTGAGGCTGGTTTGTGTAATTATGTCAGAAAGCAGCGAGCTTAGTACAGTATTAAAATGCGCACTTTTTAGGACAGGGAATACATATCTTAGTAGGAAACTAGCACTGATTCTGTTCTCAGACTAATCATAGATGATCACCAAGTGCAAATAAACTAGGTTTGTAATAAATCTGAACTTAAATACTGAAGGACTGATATAACTCCGCAAATGACAAAAATACAACCTGACTCTTCAGCTTTAATAAAAGAATCAAAACTAAATGAAAAGACTACACAATCACCAAGGACACATCTTAGCTAAATACTTCTGGCTCATCATGGAAACCAAGATCTCAACCCAATAAAATCCATCCAACACCACCACGGAGGTTAACAGAACATATTCACCACTATTGTCTTCTTCGACTCTTACAGCCAAAGTTACATTTGAGTCTTAACAAAGAGATAATACTTAAAGACTTCATATCCAGTGAAATCTCGGTCACCATTTCTCCAGCTGTTCACCCCTCCCAAAATTTAAATAACTCAAAAAAGTTAATAAAAGTAAGAAATTGGTTTGTTTAAGTTGCCAAAATAATAGGAAACTAAGAAATTAAAACGCGTACATGGGCTATAATTTTCTCAATGAAAAGAATTTGGTGATTAGTAATATCAGAATAAGTTTTGGTGATTGAGGTGTTTAGTAAATTATAAATAGTTGGCAGATAACTTCCTACAGCTCATCAGAGATTGGCAGACAGGTCATATACCTGAAACAATTTTGGTTGTATGGCTATTATTTAAGATTCTTACACAAAGCTCCCGAGAAGTACCCTAAGACAGCATGCGTTTTAATATTATTCATGTTTAAATTTAACCTCCCCCTTAAGATAAGAGTAATGCTATACAGATGATTACTATGTGAGGTGGCATTAAATGATAAGACCAATAAAGCGGGTCTCATATCCATATATTTAACTGACCTTATCATTTCATTGCAAATCACCTGCCACACAAACTGATGATCAGATAGCTTTATTCTTAAGATAATTACAGTTCAATTAACAAACAAACCCATCACGATGACGTCCTATATTTTTTCAACAGGGAGTAAAGCATCACTACTTTGGAGTCACTAGCCTAACTTCAGAACTCGAAAGATAGAAAAAGGGCAATAGTTGTTCCTGCTGCATGCAATGGCTTTCATTTGCCACTAAATGATGCTTGCTTCCAACTTTCATATCTTCATAATTTCGTTTGTTGGTTATAGATTATATCAAAGTCTATAGCGGATAAGGCTCAAAGAGGCACTTCAAGGCTCAAAGAGGCACATCATATCAATTTTTTAGTAGTGCTTTTTCTATATTCTACTTGAACTCATCTTCAAATATAAACATTTCCATCCATGATATTGCACTACAGTACAAAACACGCCAGGCCTTTCACCTTCAGTCAAACATGAATGCAGTCAAATTGTTCAACGCGTATAAAGATAGAAGACCAAATAGGATCTGATTCAATTGCTGTCCAAACTTCCCATTATATAACCACAAAACCTCGAACTCAGACAAAACACAGTTTTACGGGAAATCTAGGACGTGTGAAGTTGGAAAACTAGCATCATACCCAGTCTTGCATGTGTGAAAATTGGACAGCAACTCAAATTGAGATAAAGAAAAATTAAATAAAAAATAGACTTATAAATGTTGCCAGACCAGGTAGGAGAAAAAATGTTCACACAAATTTTAATTTTTCAATCAATTTTGTCTTGCAACTCTTCAGCTGATGTACAAGACTACGGAAAGTACATAACTATTAACAGAGAAGAAAGAAAAAACTGCACCATCCATAATGACATAAGTATTTTCTTTTGTCCTGGCAGCAAATAATAAGGATCAGATTCTCGTACTCTCACGTTTTCCGAACCCAAAGTCAAAGAGAAAAAGGAGATAATAGATAATTGATTCAGTTGAAAGTTAAAAAGCATACTCGAGTTATCATATGTTTGCTTTGTTAAGAACATAATGCATATCACAAGCACAGAATTGTTGAAACTACATGGAATCTAAATCTGCCTACTTTGGCAAGGACAAAACGACTGACTCGTTCTTTTGAAACAATTGCTTCACCTACCATCCAACTATGACACCAAAGAATGTATATCCAAAAACAAATCTAGGAGAGAACATGAACACCAATAAGGATAACATAAACTCAGTTTCATGCCAGCATTACGAAACTGACTGTTAAAAGGAGCACAGGCACAGAAATATTGCAGGCTGTGGTTTTTACAACACGAGACATCAAATTTGTGCATTCAGTGGTAACCTGAAGTTTTCTTGCAAGATCCTCATGGCTATGCAATCCTACAACTCTAGCAGCTGATTCCTTTGTATTGCTCAGCCTTTGAGTAACTTCAGCCTGCCAAAAACAAAATCAACAGTAACACATACCAAGCCTTCAGCATCACAGTATCACATAGAGGTAGATGCAGACTAATATAACCAACCTGTTCCCCATACCCAAATGAAGAGAGAGAATAAAGAACTAAAAGAAAAAAGAAACAGAAAAGTAAAAAGTCATTTAGAAATAATTAACTTGGTTCAAGAAACACCACCATAACATTCTCGTAGCAATCTCGCTAATAAACCATCAGCATCTTTAAACGAATTGTTTTATATGCATTAAGCCAAGCCCAATGAGCGCTTCGCACCTTGGCAGGGCAGAAGGTCTAATTCAATCTATTGGGCCATAGAGGAGCTACAAGCTCTGGTTGGTCAGTTTCCCGGGCACTCCTTTCACTTGGAGGAATAATGAATTGAAATTCAAGGCAAGATAACATAGGATGGATAGTAAAATTTGAATTTAATAGTAGTCATAAATTGCTCTAGATACAGTAAAACCTACCTCAAAGAATGTTTATCTTACTATTTGTTATGTGTCCAGAAATATATCTTACATCACAAGTTATTTATTTAATTACCCGATGAGCCGTTCTTCAAAAACCTGAGCCTTGACTAAAAATTAAGAATATATTTTGTGACCTCTAGTCTTATACATTACAACTATGCATGAATTGGAGCCAACACATATTCTTGATATTCCATTTTGCTCTCAATTTACAGATAAGAAATAAAAGGGAAACGTAGGATGAATGCTCAGAAAGTGCGATGTGGGTTTTGTCTAATTAACCATCCAGTTTATAAATTATACCATGATATCCGTTGTTGGATGGAGGAGGGAGTAACACTCACAAAGTCTCTGCCCAAATAATGTGCAAGAAACTTTTGAACATTTAATAGAAATGCAAAAAATGAACGCACATACCATGCAGCTGTCACAAACTCGAACTGGTTGAGCATTGTCATCTGCAGTGAGAGCAATTCTTCCTTGTGTGCACTTGTCACAGAAAATATCCCCACAGTTTCGACAGTGGTGCTGTTGACAAGAAAACAAATGAAAGAAAAAGAATTAAGCTTCAGCCGCAATACCTACAGCTTTATAAACAGTAAACAGAAAAGCAGATTTTAACCTTTCGATTAAAAGCATTAAAATCACTTCGACAAGCTGTGCACTTGGTTACTGCTTCATCAGGAACCTAATAGAGAGGAAAAGGCATATACACAAAAATCTCAAACTATAACCTACATAGAATCTACAACAATATAATAACTTAATCAATACAAAATCCAGTCTAACCCAGTGATCTTTCTCCATATTATCAGGCTTTATCAAGTTCACCCAATCAATGATCCCTTTCTTCCTCTCTACTGATTGCTCAGGTCCCTTGATTAGATCTGAAGGTTTACTGCTTTCACCCATCTCCTTGACCTGTTTAAATACATCAGACAAACATATGCAGTTACAACCATATCAATGTATGATAAAAATATCTCACGTAAAAAATTTATGATGCACCTACATGCTATCATATTTCCATGCCAAAATAAATGTGCTTATCCATTATATTGGACCGTAATAATACCTTATCTCGTGGAATCGAATAATAATAGTAACTGCCTAAAGGATATGGAAACAGAAGGACCTATGCATTACAGCCTTAAGATGATGTACAGTGATAAAGTAAGAAAGAATTAACAATAATATTATTATCAAATACAAGGTTTCACAAACTGACCATCAAAATATTCAAATATAAAACACGCGACTTTCTTGTAGTGTATATCTACAACATCTAGAAGAAAGTCTACTTAATGTCAAAAAAGAGATTAAGACCTTTTTTGATTCCCATTTATTTTTAAAATATATTTTTCTCTTTTCTCTTTTTCAATCACACATTTTTCGATAAAATAATATTACAAGCAATCCAAAAAATTTTCCTTCATTTTTAACCACACATTCTCCATCAATCTACGATTTCGAAATGCATTCTACATAAAAAATAGGGCTCAAACGGGCCCTAAGTTTTTCAATAAAACACGGCAGCCTTCATCCCCTTTTAAAAAGATGAGCATAATTATCCTTGTATTGCACGAAGTGGAGGAAGTACTATAGTACGATCCTTTGCAAGACACAGGCTTTAGCAGCTCCTCATCATAGAAATCGAAGTCAAAATTCAGGGACACAAATTTGTTCGAATGGAAAAAATCGATGTTAATCACGTAATCTTTAGGTTGCAAATAATGGTTTTACTCTAGGATCTAATAACAATCCCATATCGTCCAACAACCAAATAGTAGTATAAAAATGACATGCAATAGCACATGAATATAGAAATCCCAAACCTGAATGCTTGCAGCTGTCACTGTGTCCAAGATCTTGTTTGTGGTATAGTTATTTGATTTCAGTCTTACTCGCTTTGGTTCGGGATCAACACTTGTTTTGCCCCAAAATGCAAAGATATATGAATCCAACACCTGAACAAAAAAATAAGCCCAAATGCAATTCTTTTGTTAAAACTTAAAAGAATTGAACTAAACATCATATCTTGTCAACGCAGTTCATATACTTACTTCCCATCTAGTCACAGTCTCGAGTGGACATATTTTTAATATCCGGCTAGTTGCTGGATCAAGAATCCGTATCCCATCCAAACCAATCTAAATTGAATCCAGAAAACAATGAAAATTGAGTGAAACCACTAAATACTAATTTCAAAAGAAGCAGCACAAATGATAAATAAGTAACAAAACAAGTACAATCTCTTGCACCATATACAAGTCTCTGGTGACATTTCGTGTATAGTGCAATTGCAAGAATACAACCATTGAAGTGCAAAGTCACAATATTTAGTCCACCTTTTTCCATTAAATTAAACCCTTGTTTAGTATAGATTCTTTAATATTTAGTTTTCCTCAAACTTATTTTTAACCACAAATTCTCCCAAATAAATACTTTTCGACGTGGATCCATAACTTTTTCATACTATTTAACCACATTCTTCAAAAATAATAATAACAATAAAAAATCACTTTCCACAAACTCTTTTCTCAAAAAATCTATATCAAACAGACCCTAAAATTAATGCTCAACAGTTACAGAAACATATAAGAATGTCTAGCACCGATGTCCAACTATGTCCATTAAGTGGCATATCATATGCTTCAATCAATAAACTTGAAATTTCATAATTGACAAGAACAATAAATATACAAAATGGAAAAGAATAGATAGCAACAATTTTACTGTTTTAAAAAGAATGAACTCTCACAAACCTGACAAAGCACATCCATATCATTCTGACCAAAACTTTCAGACAACAGCTTGACGGCAAACTTTTGGATGCTACTGCTGATGTCCTGAGAGTCATCGGCCTTGGCAACCGCTTTCACAATCTTTGGAGAATTCCCGAATCCACTCTGCTCTTTTCCACCTGAAATATTAATAGGTCTACCGTAATCATCAAAAATCACCCCACGAGAACCGCTACCTCCCGATTCAGAAACTCGGCCCCCTTTCCCACTATAAGGTTCCACCTTATTTCCATTATACTTATAAACCCCACCATCATACAACCCTTGCTCTCCATGCCCTCCATAACTCTTGTGATTTTCAAATGAATTTACATACGATGGCGCAGAAGAAGAGCTATATGAAGGCAGTTCTTGAGTCCCCGAATATGGGTTAAAGGTGAAAGATGGGTTATAATCGGAAACTGGGTTATGAACGGAATAATCGAAACTATTAGCGGTATGGTTTTGATCTATGGGATTCTGGTGTTGATAATAAGACTCCAGTGAAAGGGGAACGGAGGATTGAGGGTTATTAGGGACATGATCGGGATTATGAGGAAAGGAGGGATAAGTCGAGGAATAATTGGCATAATCGGAAGGGGAAACCGGCGGAGCGGAGGCGTAAGGCGCCGGGAGAGGATTGAATTGAGGATCGGAGGAATTCTGAAGGTGGGTTTGATAGTATTGGTAATAGGGAGAGGTTGAATCAGTTTGGTGTTGCATTTTTCCTTGTGAATTTCAGATCGAAGGAATATTTCTTGCTTAAGGAAAAAATGGAGTAGCGTCTTGAGCAGAATCTGGAATCCGCGTGTGAATTATATATTGCAGAGGACGTCTTGAGTTTTTTATATGGGGATAAGTAGTCCTGAATTCTAGACGATTAAAATAATCTTTTCTTCTAAATATCCTAAACTTCTTTTACCTTTCTTATTGCCAGTTCTTTGACATTATGTTATCTTTATTGATTAGGGCAGGCGTGGTTCGATGGGATTGGTTGGGATCGAGTTAATATGGCTGGTTTGCCCATTCTTTCTCCTTTTTTTTCATTCATTTTTTTACAATACTCATTTTTAACCACATATTTTTTAAATAAAATAATATTACACAAAAATCTAAAACTTTTCATCAATTTCCCACTGCACATTTTCTTATTAATCACTATTCAAAAACTAATTTTTCCCAAAAAAATAGAAGGTCAAACACCCTCAAAAATCAAATTAATCCAATCCAATTATTAGTTTAAATCCAATGTGATCCAATCCAATCCAATTCGATCAAATTTGGGATGGTTAGTTGGGGTACTTGCCCAATTCAAGGTGGATTTAATTATTTTTTGGATTGAATTCGAACAATGTTTAAAATTTGAAACCACTTAAAAATCTTCATTATTTTTAACCTTTATACATAATTCTTTTTAAATTTAATTTATAAATAAGCTTGAAACCGTGGACATACACACATACACACACACACATATGTATATATGTATGTATATTTGGGATTTATTCATATCTGCGATTTATTCATTTCATTATCACATCCTTAATTTTTAATCTATCATCAAATTATTTTGCATTTGCACATAGTAATCAAACCAATCAGCCTACGTAAAAAAAAAGGAGACGTTTGTACTTTTAAATCTTTCTCTTGTCTCAACTATTGTGTCGATTTAGGTTTTTCAATTTTAGCTATTAAATTTTTTAAGTCATCGAGTTGGGTTGCGTTAAATTGGGTTTTTAATTCATGACTCAAGACCCGACCCGACCCGACCCGACCTCAAATTTGATTTTCCAACCCAATTCAACTTAAAAATCAATCAATTTGGATTGGGTTGAGTTGAGTTAGTCGGTTTGAATTGATTTTTGCACAGTCCTATTTATTGGTACTGAAATTCATAAGAACAAAAAAATTTGAATTATTTTTAATGAAATTTTGGTCTGAAACTTTGTCCCCCCGCATCCCTCGAGATGGGGCTTCCTGTCCCCCTTCTGATGTAGAGCATATTGTTCAAGAATTGGATCAAGATAGAAAAATGTAATAGTGCCAAGAGAACATTCAAATTTCGATTTGACCTTATAATAGTATTTCGGAAAGAGAACGCCGATACGAGTAATACTCATCGCTATGCCATGATGTACGATGGATTTCCCCATCCGAGTTCGTTTAGGACTCGAAAACTAATTTTTAAAGTTTTAGTGCTATTTTTGTCGTTTATTTTACTTTAGAAAAACAAAAATTAGTTTATTTAAACTAGATTTTTATCAATTTTAGTCCTATTAAATTATATTTTCATGTAAACCCTTATAAATAAAAGGGTTATCCCGTTATTTTTTTTATTATCTTTCATTGATAAAATTCATGAGTTAATTCCTTATAATATGGTAGATTCCAAAATTTGCGTTCTTAAAATTTTGGCTTGATTTCCTTGTTTCGTACTGTGTCAATGGTATCAGAGCTGGCTTTCCCTTCTCTATATTGTTGATTCATAAACATGTATGATGTACCATTTACAAGGGTAGATTTGGAAGCAACTAATCGATGACTTGACAATTTTACTACTAAGATCCAAGAGATTCGTCAAAAGTTTCTGCGAGGCGTTAGAAACAATGGGCAGAATGAACAATATGTAAACAACAATGAATAGATCACTGAGCCTGTGGCTCGGGGAGGAAATAATATGAGACATGCAGTAGAAGAAAGCAAATTGGAATCAGAGGAGGAGTCCGAAGCGCTACTGTGTAATCATCAAAATCAAAATACCTTTCATGATTATCGAATTAAAGCTGATATTTCCTAATTCTTTGGTAACTTGAAAATTGAGGACTTTTTGGATTGGTCGATGGATGTTGAACGATTTTTCAAAATTATGGACGTGTCGAAAATTAATATGGTTAAGATGGTGGCATTACTTTGAAATTGACAGCAGTAGTATGGTGGGATCAATTGCAAAATACTCGTAGGAAAGAGGGAAAGAGTCAGATTCAAACTTGGAGAAAGATGAAACAATGTATGATGGGTCTGTTTCTAATTGCAGATTACGAACAAATTTTGTAACGTATGTACTTCGGATGCTTGCATGGCAGTTGTACAGTATGGGACTATACCAATGAATTTATGTGGTTGGTAGAGAAGAATAATCTGTCAGAATTTGAAAATCAGAGGGTAAACAGGTATACCAGTTTGAAGATGACTCTTAAGATAGAATTAGATTGCAGAATATTTGGACATTATTGGAAGCCATTAACATGGCGACGAAGGCTGGGGTGATGGAATCTGATAAGAGGGTGACTACCTATAGGAGAGTTCCCCTACCTACAGAACCATCATCATCTGTTCTTTTGGACAAAGGAAAGGCCCCACTACAAACTCCGTCCAACTCAAACAAGAGAAATGTTGACATCAGCGGTCAGTTTGGAAACTGAGGACAAACCCAAAACGCACCTCAAAAATGCAAATCCGTGTGTTAGGGCCACATGAGATGTTTGTTATAGATTCCACAAAACTGGGCATCGTTCTAACAATTGCCCATAAAGAAAGAAGGTCAATTTGGTGGAGCCGAAGATAGTGGATGACGAAGAAGATACTAAGGTGGAAGATGAGTATGTAGGAGTTGAAATTTATGCTGGGGAAGGTGTGAAGATGCTTACTTTGGTATTGCAATGGATCCATTTGTCGCCTAAGGTAGAAGGGCAGCGTCACTACATTTTCGATATCTTTGTTCTATCAAGAATAAGGTGAGTGAAGTGATTGTGGACAATAGAAGCTGTGAGAATTTTTTGTCAAAGAGGCTGGTGAATTTGTTGAACTTACGTACTGCAAACCATCCTAATCCTTATTCCCTTGATTGGGTGAAGAAAGGTCCTTCTATTCAGGTTGTTGAAATTTGTGAAGTACATGTTTCCATCGGTAAGCATTAAAATGATGAGATTATGTGTGATGTCATAGATATAGATTCTTGCAGTATCCTACTGGGTCATCCATGGCAATTTGATGTAGATTTAACTCTCAAAGGGCATGATAATGTGGTACTATTTTCATGGGACAGTCATAAGATCGGTATGGTTCCTCTCAAACAATCGGAGAAGTCTACCAAAAAAAAAAAGTTTCCTTACCCTTGAAAATAATGAGCATGAAAGTTTGATTTCTTTTATCTAGTGGTAGTTAAGGGGTATTTTACTGCAAATAAGAAAGAAGATAGTGTTCCACATATTGACAGAATTTTAAGACTTGGTCTCTGATGAACTATCAAATGAATTACCTCATATAAGGAATATTCAGCACTAGATTGATTTGGTACATGGGGCTAGCCTTCCAAATTTGCCACATATTACCGAATAAGTCCGAAAAAGAATGAGATTCTGAGGGAGAAAATTGAAGAGCTGTAGAGGAAAGGACTCATAAAGGAAAGTATGAGTTCGTTTGCAGTACCGGTTCTCATAGTGCCAAAGAAGGATGGAAAGTGGTGTATGTGTGTTGGCAGTCGTGTCATCAACAAGATTATAGTGAAATACATGTTTTCCATTCCACAGTTAGAGGTCAAGTTAGACATGACTGGTGATACCATTCAGACTATCAAATCTCAGAGTAGCTTCATGAGATTGATGAACCATGTTCTTCGTCCTTTCATTGGGTCTTTTGTTGTGGTTATTTCGATGACATATTCATTTACAGCAAGTCCAAAGAAGATCACTTAGTTCAATTAAGGCAAGTCCTAGATATTCAATTAAGAAGATCACTTTGTATGCATAAGCTGTTGTTCCTAGGCTTTGTAGTTGGTGAAGATGATCTACAGGTGGATGAAGAAAAGACGAGCAATCCGAGATTGGCCAACACCAAAAACAATTTCTGAAGTAAGGAGTTTCCATGGCTTGGCAACTTTCTATAGATGATTTATTAAGAACTTTAACACTATTGTGGCATCACTTATAGAGTGTTTGAAGAAGGGGAAATTCAATTGGGGAGAAGAGCAAGATAAGAGTTTTACCTTCATCAAGGAAAAGTTGTGCACAACTCCAGTATTAGCCTTACCGAATTTTGAGAAGATCTTTAAGGTAGAGTGTGATACTAGTGGTGTGAGTGTTGGGGCTATCCTTTTCCAAGGGAAGAGGCTCGTTGCTTTCTTTTCAGAAATGTTGAGTAATGTTAAGCAAAAGTGGAGTACTTATGAGAAGAGATTCTATGCAGTTGTGAGGTCTTTGAAGCAATGGGAATAATACCCTGTACAGAATGAGTTTGTGTTGTTTATTGATCACTAAGGTCTAAAATTTATTCATAGTCCGAAGCATATCAGCAGTATGTATGCTCACTGTGTAACTTTCCTCCGGAAATTTCCTTTTGTGATTAAACATAAATCTGGGAATTCGAATAGAGTTGCTAATGCTCTTAGCCGGAGAGCCTCATTGATAGTCACACTGACACAAAATTGTTAGATTGAGTGCCTGAAGGTACTGTATGCAGATGATCCTAACTTCAAGGAGATTTGGAGCAAGTGTGTAAATTGTGATACAGTGACAAATTTCTATATCAGTTATGGATATTTGTTTAAGACGACCAACTTTGCATTCCTGTTTCGTCTCTACTTGAAAAGTGGATTTGAGATCTGCATGGTGGAGGTCTAAGTGTATACTTGGGGCATCACAAGACAATAGCCAGTTGGGAAGTTAGGTATTATTGGCCACAGTTGAAGCGAGAAGTTGGAGTTATAGTCAAAAAATGTTATACTTGTCTGGTGTCAAAGGGTCAAGTGCAAAATACCGGGTTGTACATGCCACTTCTTGTCCCTCAGGGCATATGACAAGATCTTGCTATGAATTTCTTTTTAGGATTACCTTGTACTCAATGGGAAATAGATTTTACTTTTGTGATGCTCGACAGGTGCTCCAAGACCACCCACCTAAAGTTTGTCGGAAGACCTTCGATGCATCACATATTGCCAAACTTTTTTTTCAGGGAGGTTATTCGATTTCATGGAGTTCCTAGGTCATCACATCAGATCGAGATACAAATTTTGTGGGACTCTTTTAGATTACATTGTGGAAGTTGTTTGGGATGAGTTTATATCGACGCAACACTTCCCATCCCAAGATTGATGGACAGACAGAAGACACTAACCTTACCCTTGGAATTATGGTTCGAAATGTTTGTGGAGATCAGCCCAAACAGTGGGATCTTGCACTTTCTCGGGTCAAGTTTGCATACAACAATGCAGTTCATAGCGCTACAAGCAAGTCTCCATTGCTATTGTGTATACAGAGCTTCCTTACAATGTTGTAGATTTGGTGAGGTTGCCTAAGGCAATAGTAAGAGTGATGCTGCCGAAGCAGAAGAAGTCCTAGCAGTATGTGATGAAATAAAACAAAAATTGGAGAAGACTAATGCAAAGAATAAGATAGCGCAGATTTACATCGACTGGACAAACAATTTTAGGACGGAGATTCAGTGATTGTGTTCGTGAGAAAGGAGGGATTTCCCATTAGTACTTACAACAAGCTAAAACAAAGAAAGTGTATGCATTTCAAAGTGCTTAAATGGATTAACAACAATGCTTAGATTATTGATTTACCAGTTTCTATGGGTATTTCTCGAACTTTCAATGTAGTAGATTTGAATGAGTTCTATAAAGATGATGAGCCTTTATATCCAGATTATAACTCGGGTCGAGTTCTTTAGAGATGATGCTACCAAAAACTTGTACCTGGATTGGATAATTGAACTCCGTACGATCTGATCTTCAATACCTGAAATAAAGGTGTCGAGATATGTCCTCGTCACCCCTCTTGTATGCTGGAATATTATTAAAAACGTACCTGAATAATTAGGCTGGATCATGTATTTATAGGTGTTTGGAGATGGAGTCCTAAAAGGATCCAACTTCTAGTAGGTCAGAAAGAGAAATTGTGCAGAGGCTGTATGCTGGAATATTATTAAAAACGTACCTGAATAATGAGGTTGGGTCATGTATTTATAGGTGTTGGGAGATGGAGTTCTAAAAGGATCCAATTTCTTGTAGTTCTTATCATTGTCGTACAAGGTGTTTATGTTATGTTAGAAGTGTACAGTTTGAGTTAGAGTTAAATTTGTAATAGATTGGGGAGTGTGTATTCAAATATGGAAAATGGGGAATTAGGGTCAAAATAGGATTACTGTTTCTAGAAGATGTGAGATAAGGTCAAGGAGACGAGGCAAAGACACCACGAGGCCGACCTCATCGATTAACCCCGGCCTTCGAGCTGGGGTACTTGAGGGAGGTTAAGTTCAAGAAATCTGTTCGAGCGGGCCTAATGTATTACTACTCATCATTGGCCCCCGTGCTTTTAGGTCGCAGCTAAAAGTTTCGTACTCGAGCTGGGAGTTGAGATGCAACGAGGTGCAACAGCCCGGATCGAACTTATTGAGCTATTTGTACGTAACCGCTGTGTTTGACACGTGTATGATGCGTGTAGGGCAGAAGATGAGTGACCTCATATAGAAGACACGTGGCATGATCCAATGGTCAAGATTGCGCATATTTTGTGTAGCGA
>CAIGRK010219213.1:0-10582 GCA_903798315.1 Fraxinus greggii
AAAAAAAAAAAGAATAAAAGTATGACAGTATGACAAAATATTTTTTTCCCTCATTTTGAAGCATGCAAATAGAATATTTATTATCATCAAGTATTAAACGTGCTAATTAATAGAAAATTAAAAACAAGAATTCGTTGAAAAAGGTTATGGACATAAATATTACAATAAACAAAAATTGAAGACCTTAATTGAAATTAAAATGTAGTATCCATACCCAAATTCAAAATAAAACTGTGAAACCACATTTAATTGACATTTTTGCCCTAATATATATTTTTTTGTTTTATCAACAATGCCACACACACACACACACACACACACACATATATAGATCATTTTATTAAATAGAATAGAATATCGAAAGTCTCAAAATAATTAATCTATATTTAACAATATCTACAATATATAAAAAGGAGGGATTGAAGAGAAATTTTTTATTACCAATTTTACCCCTACATATTTAGTTATGGGTCCAATGTACCCTCAGTTATCCTCATATCTTCAATTTTCCATTTTACCCTTACATCTCTATGTATATGGTCAATAATACCCTTAAAATTAATTTATTTCAACTAAATACAATTATTATTAATATTATTTATTTTTAAAAATTAAGCCAATTAATTTCCACTGAACCATATTATTATTAATTATTAATATATGAATAATAAAAACCCATATAAAAGTGAAATAAAAATTATAACAATATTACATATATAATTACATGAAATGGCATAGACTATTAAATCAACTAATATTAATATATAGAATTTATAAAAATAATAAAATTATATATACAAATAAATTTTTTAAACCTAATATTACATATTAAATGAATGTTGCATTCCTACATTGAAAATAAAACTTGATAAGTGTTAGATGAAAAGTCAGTTTCTAATAACCCGTCAACTCTTTAAAAACCATTAATTTACATTAATTTGATAAATTATGAGACAAAAAGTCATTTTTTTAATAACCCAAGTGTAATTAGGTGATAAACATTCGATTTTGCATTTTACGTTTACATAACTTTATATTTATGGTGAACAAAACCCTTAGCAATCAATTTATTTTCTCTAAATAAGATAATTAATAATTATTATTGCTTTCAAAAATTAAATCAATTAATTTTCACTAAACACAATTATTACTAATTATTAGTTACACAATTAATAAAAACATACAACTAAAAGAAATTATAATAATACTACATATATATAATTAACTTGAACAAATTTTATTAAGTCTATGTTTGGCCCCCATTTTTTTTTTTTTACTTCTCCTTCTCATTTTTTTCTCTTTCTTCATTTTAACTACATATTCTCCAAATAAAATAATATTACACACAAATCTAAAATTTTTTATCGCTTTTCCACCACACATTCTCCCATTAATCACTATTCAAAAACTAATTCTTCCTAAAAAATGGGAGCCAAACACCCACTTAATATTTTGATTGTTAATTTGATATTTATGGATTTTATAACGTTGATTATAGTATTGAATTCTACATTTTTTGAGTTATTTATTGATTGTGTTTTTTGATAGTATATTAAATTAGTAATACTTGATTCGTTTATACATTTATGNAAACCAACTTTTTACAAAAAAAAATGGCACTCAAACACAAGCTAAGTCGATTAATATAAATATATAGAATTTATTAAAAAATAAAATTACTTACATAATTAATTTTTTTCAAACCTAATATTGCATTCCTAAAAAATTCTATTGAAAATAATAAATTCAATCCATAATTGCGATCTTTAAATGTTTTATTAATCAAATACATAATTATAGAATATTTCATTGTACATATTATAAATATTTTGCATTGAATTGATATTTTTCGATAAGAGTTTTAAACCAAATGAAGGAAATAAGTGAGAAAAAATATATAAGAACTCCATTACTCTTCAAGTCTCAATTATGAAGTTGCCATTCATAATCCATCATTCACAAATCACTTCTTGAGTATGTGTTTATAAATTGTTTTCTTTCCTATCTTACTTTCTTTTAAGTAATTGTTAATATCTAATAAGTTAGTAACTAAGTATTAGTTTATAAATAACAAATTATATTATTTATATGATGATAGGAATTCCAAATGTGGCATCTTTTGATCGGAATGATGGTCAATCTTTTTTATAATGCACAACAACCAATTGATAGATTTTTTGTTTTTATTTTTTTTATGATGAATTTTTCGGTAGTGTGAATTATACGAAGATTTATTATATTGGATAATTAGTTTCGAATTTATTTTCTACATGTACTCTATTACTTGTATCCGATTATCCAATTTGATACAAAAATTTTCTTTGTTTGCTCAACTTGAATTTTATATATTTTGTTTTATGACATTCATTCTTTGATTGAGACGTTTTTCTCCTTATTGTTGCAATTGTACTGTGTGTTAATATTAGTTTTGAGGAAGCTAAAATTCTAATGCCTCATTTTTACTTACAAGGAATTTATGTACAAGTTGGGAGTCTAGAAAGCAGTTTGGTGCTTATTGAAATTTGTATTTTTTTTTTTTTTCACTTAAACATTGGATAAAGGAAAAAGAATCTAAAATTAGATTCTCCCAAATTCCGAGTCGTCATATTCTCAGAATTTTTGACCCTTACAAGTTTGATTTAATACACATTTCCATAGAATATTTAATAATTTTTGAGTTATTAATTTTATTGATTATAGATATCCCCGTAATTTTCATTCTCTTGGTATTGTTACCTTTAATTCAAAGGAAAAATCTATTTATTTATTTATTTATTTTACTAAAACTACTAACAATTAAGAAGGCTCTTGAATGCGCAGCCTCCCAACTTCTTCTTCTTCTTCTTTTTTATTTGGTTGAATATTTGGTTTTGACACTACTATATTTAAAAATTAATTGCGTTAATCATTTAATTGCATGATCAAATAGTTAAATTTATGTCTCATCCCACAATTTTTGTCCAAATATTTTGATATTTTAAAATTTTGTAGGCATTTCAAAAAAAAAAAAAAAAATTTGCCAATTGTAACAATAGAACGTTAGTCATATTATCATACTAAAAAGTGTAAATTTTGAATTTTAATGTTGTCATGTTAAAATAGTATTATACGATATACTAAAAATTGTAAGTATCATTGATATTTATTAAAGTTATATTACATGTAAATATTACTAAAAATATTGACATTATATAAATTAAAAGATTTTAAATTTGACTTAATAGCTTTGTTCAAATTATAATTCTTTTGTAGTATCATATTATATGCAAAACATGATTAGAAAACTAGCTTTTGGTTTTAAGTTCTTACCAATTATTTTTATAATATTTTATCATCATCTCCTTTTGACTTTCACATGGTTATTAGAAATGAGGCGCATATCTCCAATAGTACATAATCTAATTAGATCGAATAAAATTGAAATGAAATGAATCAAATATGTTTAATTGGGCCCTAGGCAAATGAGACCGAGACTAAAAGTGTCATTATTTTCGACAAATTAAATAACGTGTAACTTTTTATATTTTGTGATTTTGGTAATATTTAATTAATATAAATTATACATCAATTTTTACATTCTAATATTCACACGTGTACATACTTTACTTTTTCAAATTTAATGTAATAATTTATATTCAAACAAATTAGATAAGAATTTTGGTAAGTTAATGTAAGAATTTTATAATGTATTTAAAACAAAAAAGTATGAAAAATCAATTTTATGAAGTTAAGCATGCCGGTTGTTTGTAGAAGTGGTAGAATTTAACAATTGTTTGACATGATTGCTTATTGTCAATTCAATTCAATATTTGATATTCAATTCTTTTATTTCTTCATCCTCAAGATATGTTCTTTTCTATAATTTCATTTCATATTTGATTTTCCTTTTTTACCTTTTGTATGGAATATAAATGCAAATCAATTTTACCAAGAGGACTTCCTAAATACATTGTCGTCAAATAGTATCCCATCACATAAGTTAATTTTGAAAAAAAATTTGTTCAATAATATTGTTAAGGAACTTGGACCAATCCAACGATCATTACAACTGAACAAAAATGGTTTGTTATGATTTCAAAAAACATATTATCTATTTCAGAAGTAACCATTGGACAACATGCTGGAAAAAAAAAAGGTTTTCATCCAGAGTATCCATTAATTCTACCAAATGATGAAGGATATAAATTCAAATTCAAGAGAAGATAACAATGCTCGAGGACAAACAATGTCTACTATTGGAATATGCCTTTCTGAACGTGTATTATCTTATGACGACTATATCTCACATTTTTTGCGGAGTTTCAATGCAAATAACAAAAGTCCTGATAAAAGGCTAAAAACAGAAAATAAAAAGAAAAGTTATGGAACGTTGACAAAAAATATTATGTATAAAGAAATATTATTTTAATGAATATATTACATTTTAATTTATTCAACCTTTCGCACTATATACATAATTTCATAAAAAAGTATTATTCATATATATTCTTTTTAACAATTTTATTTTTTCTTTAACAATATTAATTATATCAACTACTTTCAAAAAGAGCATTAGTACTTCAAAAACATTCTGTATATCATTTATTCGGTATATAAGATGTGTAAAGCATGTGCTTACTACTAGTACTAACAAGTTCGTGTATTCAAGTTCTTTAATCATTATTGATAGATATTTAGTTCTCTGTGTGTGTATGTTCGAGATAATAATTAATCTCTCAAGTGGTCATGTTTATAAATTAATTATAATTAATCAAATCATTTTCTATCCAAACATTATAAATTTTCACAAGTATTATTACTTATCTATTGGTCATTCTTATCTTATTTACAATTTAAGTAGTTTATAAACACTTACATCAATTTGATAATATATTCGAGGCGATAAATGCTATCTTATATATATTTACAAGGTGATAGATGTTATATTATATTTCTGCTATCATTTTAGTGTAGTTATCTCTTTATCTCTAACATTACATAAATATATTATCTTTTTAATTGACCAGGTATCTAACAATAACATTTTTACAACACTTCAGAAAAATTTAAAAATAATCCTATTAGCTAAATAGTAAATTCGGTCCGATTCAGGTTTTGTACACTTGAAAAATAAATTGTAAACATGGAAATGTTCGTTCGAAAATTCTTGTTTCACTTTTATTTTCTCTATTTCATACGACAAAAGTTTTGATTATTTTGAATATATATTATTTAATCGAGCGACTATAAGAATAAATTTGGAAATGAACTAGGGAGCTGAGAATCAGTCAAACTAATTCATTAATTCTCAATTGATAAGACTCAAAATCAGATCAGTTTAATTGAAAAAATTAAAATTAAAATTAAAACATCTTTTTTATATTCTCTCCTCTTCTAATCCCTGCTATAACAATCGTTAGGAAGTAAAGCTGTAACACCACTACACCCACCAATGACCATCCAAAGACCAAAGATGGCAGTATCTATGAAATTTCCTTTTCCAACAAAAAAGTTGCCTATTATTAATCCAACTCAAACACCCCAAATGCTGACAAAAATATTCCAATCCATCCCACTCATGTTCTGTGGGCAAGTATTGAGTTTAATTTGGATACTGTTTAGTGTGTAGCATTCTTTTCATTTCTCTTTTTTCTTTTTACTCACTGATTTCTCCCTGTTTCTGACACCAAACCAAACCTCTCTTCAAATCAAAGATTTCTTATTCGTAGGTTCCTTTAGAACTCCACTCTTTCATTGCTTTCATGGGTTGTTATGGATTTTGATTCATAGATTTAACCTTAAGCTTGCTTCAATTATTTTTGATGTTCCTGACTTTTAAATTAATTATTGATAAACACTGCAATTCTACTTGAGCATCCAACTTATTTTCTCTAACGATAAACCCACTTATCCAATTCCAGATAATTCTGATTTTTACTTATTTTTGGGTCTTTTTCCTTTATCTTTTTGCTTTCTAGGAAACTGTTATTTGATGGGTTCTGTAAGACTGTAAGTTCTTGCTGCGCGTAAAGATTGAAGATGGGATCTTTTTCTTCATTTCAAGTTCTTTTACTGAGCTTGGGACTCTTTCTTGCTGCTTGTAATGCATTCCCACAAAATGAAGGTACTTATATTATGTATCACATTTGTCGATTCACAGATCTTGATTGACTTGCTCCTTAAAAAGTTTAATTATTTTTAGTTTAGGTTGTGGTTGATGATGATTCAATTTATATAACTGTTGGATATATTAATTGAGTTTGTTTTGGGAAGATCTTGGAATTTTGTCGTTTATATTAATTGTATTTATGAATGATGTTAGCAGTAATTTAGTGCAAACTTTGTGTAATATTTTCTTGACAGAAGAATTTGTGGGTTTTGTTCAGCTGTAGCTCTCACTTCCTTCAAGAGAGCTATAATGGAGGATCCCCTTCTGATTTTGTCAGATTGGAATCCTATGGAGTCTGAACCTTGTGAATGGTCTGGAATTTCTTGTTCTGTGGCAGGAGATCATGTCATAAAGCTGTAAGATTTTCTATCGTTTCAGTTCAAAGAAAGTACATGCTTATACATACATGAAAATGCATTGTTCTTCGTTGAAACTAGAAAAATAAGCTAAAATCTTTATATATGTGTGTATATATTGCTCGATAATATTAAGGAGGAAAAATAAGTTAAAATCTTGTTTTTCGATGTTGCTGGATAGTATTAAGCAGGAAAAAATAGCTTGTTTTATTCTACTGTACTAAGTACTAAATCTGCAATCCGTGCCTAACTTAAAAATCCCCATTTGTGTTGTCACTTGATTTTGTAGTAACATATCTGGGGCATCTTTAAAGGGTTTCATTGCACCAGAACTGTACCAACTATCTACTTTGCAAGAATTGTAAGCTTCTCTTCCATACGATGTCCTAAAATTTATTTTCAGTTATTATTTTTAAAATCAAGATTTATTTAGACTGCTTATGTATGCTGCTAATGAACAGAATTTTGCACGGAAATTTGCTTATTGGTACAATCCCCAAGGAAATTGGTATGCTGAAAAACCTGAAGGTCTTGGATTTGGGCGTCAACCAGCTAACAGGACCAATTCCTCCCGAGATTGGAAACTTAACCAGTGTTGTGAAAATGTTAGTGTAGCAAGAGTTGTTTGACATTTAGATTTGTAGAGTAGACTTCGTTTTTAGCTTTATCTTATCTGCCCATTTTATTCTGTTCTTGCAGAAACCTCCAATCCAATGGTTTGACAGGGAATTTGCCTTCCAAGCTTGGCAACTTGAAGCACCTTGAAGAAATCCGGCTGGATAGGAATAGGCTTCAAGGACAATTCCCTGCCAGTAATGGCTCAGAGTTCCCTTCCAAGGTGCATGGGAAGTAAGTGGAAACTACTTCTACCAGACCGAAAGTATTTTTCTTCTTCTTATCTGAGTGCTCGGCCGTGGGATTTTTTGTTCCTGTTTTACTTCTTTTATATGGCAGGAGATGGAGTTTGGGATTAACTTTTTGCATATTACATATGATCTGCTTGTTTATTTATTGATTCAATAGTGCTCCATCAGAATTTTGTTCACGAGAAATGCTTTTTTGAAAAGGAATGAAGATGGAGATAGAATATACTTGGCCTCAATATTCACATTATTCATTTAATTTGTATAATATAATGACCTGATTGTCCATACAGCATCGAGTCTTGACCAAAGAGCCCTTTTTTTCAGTGGCAATGTATCGAACTTAACTTGGGCATCTTTGCACGTGTTAATTGTGTTTGTGCAATAATGATATGTTTGTGACGCAGGGTGGAATAGCACTAGACTTGTATTAATAAATAAAAAAGAAGTTAAAATCTTCATTATGTTGTTTAGTCCAGTCTAATACTACGTAACAAACATGCACTAAATGTATATGAGTTATCTGCTGGGAAATGAATATTGATCACACCAAAAAACCAGTCAGCCACATTTTGATATTATAACCTTGTATCTGGTTCATGCTCCTATTTGATTGCTGAAGTTAGTTTAATTATTAAACTTTCAATAAAATTTTAAATCTAGAATTTTGAGTGCTTGTTTCGTAATGTTGTTGTGTAATATAATTGCAATAGGTATGCTTCAACTGGAAGTCCCAAAGGTTTTTGTCTATCATCTCAATTAAAAGTTGCCGATTTCTCGTTCAACTTTTTTAATGGAAGCATACCCAAGTGCTTGGGATATCTTTCTAGGTATTACACGACCCAATTTTCTTCTCTCTTGCTTTTCTCTCTTGAATTTCCTTTCTTCTCTTTTGGTGTTTTCACGTTTATTTCCCTATATAGATCGAGCTTTCAAGGTAATTGCCTTCAAGATAAAGACCCCAAGCAGCGCACCACGGAACAGTGTGGTAATTGTCCTTGTGCTCATCTGAAGACACGTGAATAAGATTTAAGATATATAAACAAGAGCTTCCCCCCTGAAGGGTGAATAAATATGGATAAAATGTTGCATTCTCATTCAATTTATGAAAATGGAAACTTAGCAATTTTACATCTGCATGTACCATTTTTTCCTTTTAATCAACGTGTATTGGCTGCTGGTTTTCTGAAGCGGCTATTGCAAGTGTTTTGATGACTTTAATCCCTTTTTCATTTTGAGCATGGATGAATTTTAAAATTTTAATGAATGTATGAAAAGAATTAGAAATAATAATAAACAAATTAAAAATCTGATTATTAAAGTAAAACTGTTTTCTGCTCTAATCAAAGTATTGACTGTTGTTTTTCTAAACCGTGGCTTAGTTTTTGGTGGATTTAGTCCCTTCTGCATTTGGCTACACCAAGTCCATTTAATTATTGAGAGAGTGACTATTATTACCATAATGAAGTAAGTTCTCTGTGTTGTTGTTGTTAATGACGAAAAAGTTATAGCAGGTGGTGCTCCGCCATCTAGCAACCATCCAGTAGTGAACACACAACACCAACCTGTTGAAGACAGATCCACACATCAACCTAAAGCTTCAAAACCTGCATGGCTTTTGGCCCTCGAAATAGCAACGGGAATTATGGTGGGTTCTCTATTTATCGTTGCTCTCGTTACTACACTTCAGAAGTGCAAAGGAAAACCTTCTATAATCATCCCCTGGAAGAAATCAGCAAGTGATAAAGACTACACGATGATGTACATAGGTTAGTCTTTTGCATCCATCCTATGCCATTTGGACCCCAAAATTAGATCATGTTTGGCTAAGTTTAAAAGTTACTTAAAAGTAAATAAGTAGCTTTCAAATAAATGTATGATAAGGGTTACTTTCAAAATAAGTAACTTTTTTTAATTCAAAAGAAAAAGTGACTTATCGGAACATGTTCGGAAACTAAAGGCAATTTATACATATTTTTAGGCTTGGCCAAACATGTTCTTATTTATCTGTTATCTAGCATTGATTATTATTACATCTGGTTTGCTGTTTGTATTTTTGTTTCTAATTTCAGAAGTAATTCTTTGTTCTTATTAATTTCGGAAAATGTTTTTTACAGATTCCGAGCTACTGAAGGATGTGGTGAGGTACAGCAGACAAGAACTTGAGGTAGCTTGTGAAGATTTCAGCAACATTATTGGGTCCTCTCCAGATAGCCTAGTATACAAAGGAACCTTGAAAGGAGGGCCGGAAATAGCTGTGATATCCCTTTCCTTCAAAGAAGAGAATTGGACAGGCTTCCTTGAACTTTATTTTCAGAAAGAGGTATATTTTTCTTCTTATTTCATTAAATAATTTATTACTGTTTTTGTATGCACATATTTTGGAATGGTACATTCTTTGAGAATTTACGTATACACAATTCAGGTGGCAGATTTGGCAAGATTAAATCATGAAAATACGGGAAAATTGCTTGGGTATTGTAGAGAAAGCGGTCCGTTTACAAGGATGCTGGTATTCGAATATGCATCAAATGGAACACTTCACGAGCACCTTCACTGTAAGTAAATTTGCTGGAGTTTTCCTTTTTCTTTTCCCTTTTCGTTTGTTTCAAAACTTTATCCCATGAGCTGAAAGCAGAAGCTTTCTGATCAAATGCAGACGGAGAAGGGTGTCAATTTTCTTGGACGCGGCGCATGAAAATTATTATCGGCATAGCCAAGGGACTAAATTATCTTCACACTGAAATTGATCCGCCATTTACCATATCTGANCACTGAAATTGATCCGCCATTTACCATATCTGAATTGAACTCCAGTGCCGTATATCTTACAGACGATTTTTCTCCCAAGGTGAGATCAGATCACTTGCTAATAATGTAAATATCTAGGTGATCATTGTCATATTCGAACCAGAACTTTTTGATTCAATGACTGGAGCCATTAAACCGTAACATTCTTACATGGAGATCTACATAACACACCTTGTATTACGGTAGTTATTACACTTTGTATACTGTGTTTCTAGAGATTCCAGTGCCCATAAAACTGTTTCGTCGTAACAAGATGCATTCCGTTAAGCCCAAAACACTCCATGCATAGGGTAACTACACTTTACAGAGCTTTGAAAATTTTACCATGACAGTATATCTCTGTCCCTCTTAATTCTGATGACTGGTTTTCGTTTATGTGCATATTGTTTCATTTTTAGTTTCTT
>CAIGRK010219256.1:0-10652 GCA_903798315.1 Fraxinus greggii
GGATATTTGTCTAATATTGATCTTATCTTTAATTTGTATTCTAGAAAATATTGCTTAAATTTAATTTGTTTTAATTTACAAGAATCCAAAACCCCCATTTCTTTTATTGTCCCAATCTTTGAAGAATTAAATCTAACCAATCTCTATGGATATGACCTTGCTCACCCTTGCTGTAGTTTATATTTTAACAGAGCAAGCATTTATTATTTGTTGGATTCGACGCCCACCAATGTCTGACATTTTAGCGTCAAAGAGCACCACGTTAACTTTTCAGGGTTCAACATTTCTCAAGGAGTTGGGGTAACACTTCCTTGAGCCCATCTGATCACCTCGGACTGTGACTATTCCTCGTTAAGTGGGAAATTTCATGCATAAGTGATGGATGAAGATAATAGCCCATAATATTTTCAAGGCTGGTCTACCTAATACACCGTGGTATGCAGACCGATGGTCAATCACCAGGAATTCCATGAAATGGTGTGCTATTAGAGATGGGGTCCCCATTTCAACAGTTAGGGGTGAGTAATTCTTCCTCTTAGGATGATGCTATCTCCAGTGAATCCATACAAAGGAGAAGTCATAGGGATGAGTTCATGGTCCATCACCATTTTATCATAAGCAAAATCGAACAAAATGTTGACTGAGCTCCCATTGTCTACCAACATGCGTTTTAGTCCATTTTAAGCTACTACGACTCTTACTACCAGCGCGTCGCAGTGAGGGTAGTGCACGTCAACCGCATCTTCCTGGGTGAATGCGATGGGCTTTACTGGCCTCACTCTTCGGGACCTATTCACTATATAGTTGGCCATGGAAGGGTCTTTAGCCTCTCTAGCATAATTTTTTTCAGCATTTCTGGACTCACCTCCTACGTTTGGTCCTCCAATATTTGTATAAATTCTCGAATGGGAAAACTTGCGGCCACGGGATCTTTCCGGAGCTGCTGTCCGCCCTTAGGTCTTTCTCTGTCCTCACTTCTATTATGTCGAGGCGAATGTCACCTCATCTCGCTCCTTCTTGGAGTATTCTGTCTCAAAGCTTCCTCCTGATGGCAGTTCTCCCTTATGTTACGAGGGTTGCTCCTTGCGGACCTGATGGCTTCCCGGCACTCACTTGTATCGTGGCCATTAAAATGGTGGAACGCATTGTAAGGTTGTGGCTCCTTTTGAGGCCTATTTCTAGCCTTTCCACCTCTCTCTCTATTTCTAGAGGTAGATGGTCTCCCAGGAGCTCCAGTTGCAAAATTATCTCTAGGTCCGACGTGTTCGTAAGCCGGCATCGGTACGGCATTCAAGGTAGCTGTAGCCAATGTCGGTCCCGAAGTGGGAGCCACTATTATTCCAAACTGTTAAAGGGTGAGGTAGCAATAGTGAAGTTCCAACTCGGTTCCCCTAATCCACCAGGTTCCGTCTCTCTCACCTATTCCTAGGCAATGGGGCCTGAACTTCTTAACTTTGCATATGCTCTTGTGGGCGAACGGTTTGATGGGTAGATTGATCCCTATTTTTAGGCATTCGTCCGATTCGATCGAACACCCTTGCAGATCTATAAGGCCGCTCTTCATAATCCTGGGGAAAGTTATCTCCTCCCACTTAGGCATCAGCTGGGGAAGAGTGTAGTTGGAAGTGTCGACTTCCACTTCTCTTTCAACCGGAGCCTCACTTTGTAGACTCGAATGGGTCCTCCAGTTCGCATCCGCTTCAGCTTGTTGGTCATGAGCTGATCGCGGAGGATTTTGATAGGCTTGGAAACATATTTGATTTTGTACTTGCATGAGGAGTTCTTGCATGGCCACGTTTTGTGCAATGTTCCTCATGTTAGTAGCCATGTGAGCTACTTCGACAGTCAGTCATGCAGCGGTTCTTTCGCCTGTACAATATCGATGATGGGGTCCCTTGTGTGTGACATTATTTCGGATGATCTCTTCTTCAGAGATCTCCCTTACTCTCATTGGATTCACTTCTTTGTTGTTAGAACTCATTGGTTTGGAGTTGCAAACTCTCTTCTTCCAAATAATGAAAACTTAGTTTACAGCTTCCACTTGTTCTTCCTTCAAAAACAAATCCATTTTTCAAGGGAGAATATCAACCAACTATTCCAATAAACTTTTTCCTTCGTGGGGATACTCGTAGTTACGGTAACGTTATCCACTGATGGTGCCAATCAGTTAACCTCGATAAATGGTCACGACACATGGCCAACAGAAAAATATTCTACGTAAACTCCTTCATGCATACGGTAACACACCGTTAGTCATTCGTGGCCTTTTCCGGTGGAGGTGGAAGCGGCCGTTAGCACTCCGACGGTCAAGTTAGTGATTTTGTAATTTGGGGAATGACGTCCAATGGTGAGGTGGTCACCGAAGCGTGGCTATATGTGCGAGTGTATGATCTCCAAAGTTTTAAGATTATTTTTAAGGCCAAGAGCTAGAGAGAAAGAAAAAGTCCCCTCATTTACCTTAATGAGGGAATATTTATACTAAGGGGAAGGGAGAGGAGAATCGTTAGATGTAGGGATACGTGGCTTTGGATCCCAGGCAGATTGTCACTTCATAGGTGTCAATCAGTCCATCATAGGCTGGCATGTATTAGATGTTTCTTGATATATCAGTGTGAATTGATCATTTGGAGTCTGTCACACGTCTCATCAACCAGGCTAAAGATTTGATTTTGGGGAGATCCTCCAACAAAAGTTCTTGGCAGGCGTAGGGAAATGAGTGCATGTGTGGCGAATACGGAGTACGGGCCTTTGCATCCGTCATGTGTGGCGGATGAGTTCGGATCGTCTACGAGGTTAGCAGGGTTTCGGTTCGGGTATTGGGTTCTGTTCGTCCAATATAAATTCAGCTCATCCGACAAGTGGCAGCGCGAAATAAGTTCGTACACATGTGGCGTACGGACTAGAAGGATGAGGTAGAGGGCCTCCAAAGGCCCGTAACAAAAGTCTTCATCAGTTTTAGGACAATCATCCTTAATTAAAACATAGTGATTAGCTGAAGGTGTACTAACAGATTTAGCATTAAGCTTGGCAAATTTCTTAAGTACTTTCAATATATAAGCAGATTGAATTGACCTCAATTCAGTTTTAAGTATGTTCCTTATTAATTTCATACCTAAAATTCTTTTTCCACTTCCTGAGTTCTTTATGTCAAATTCAGAAAATAAAGCAACTTTTAATTTATCAATTAACATCGTACAGGGACTAGTAGTATAAGTAACAGATAATCCACATAAAGTAGCGGATAAATTGTAGAAGACTTGCCAGATTCAGATTTGTAATACAGGTAATAATCATAATTGCTTGTTTTGAAATCTAAAGAAAGAACAAATATGTCAAATAATTTTGTTCCATTGCCGGGAAGATTGCTTCAAAACATACAATAATTTCTTTAAGAGATGAACAAAAATAGATTTATCTTTTTCAATAAATCCAACAGGTTGATTCATGTAAATATTTTCATCTAAATTACCATGTAAAAATACATCTTTAACATCTAATTATTCAAGTTCTCAGTCAAAATGTGCCACTAAAGCTAACATTAATCTTATAGTGGTATACTTGACCCTTGAAGAGAAAAAAAAAACTTCATTGTAATCCACCTCTTCCTTTTGTGTAAAGCCCTTAGCTACAAGCCTGGCCTTAAATCCCAAAGGTCCAGTCTCAATGTTCCCTTCTTTTACCTTAAAGATCTATTTACAGTCTACTGTAGTCTTATTTCTAGGTTTAGGATCTAACTCTCAGGTTATATTTTGTTCAAATGATTTCATTTCTTCTTCCATGGCCTTTACCCATTCATTTCCATTTTCACTATCAATGGCTTCTTCAAAAGTTTTAGGTTCATTATCACTTAGATCTTGGAAATTTATTTCGAATATGAAATACAATCTGAAAATCGTATTCTATTAGGACTCATTGTGGTTCTTCTCACCCCCTCTAATCAGTTGATATCCCTTAGCTTTCGATCTCTATATGGTTTAGCCTGTTCTAAACCTTTGGATTAATCAATCTGATCCTCTCCTATTTCATCTTTCCTTTTGTTCTAAAGGGGATTGAGGATTTTGAGGCTCTACCTCAAACTAATCAGTGTCAGTTTCATTTTCTTTCACAGGGGCCTGCAGTCCAAATTGTGGTGTGAGTTCTTTAGATTTATCAGTAAACTTACTTTATGATTTAAGGCATTGTATTTTACTTTCCTTAGAAGTCACATCCCGACTGATAATTATCTTAACCCCACCTTGACCCCTAGCTCACACTCTATAACCTACCTAGGGTATAACACAGAAATACACATTTTTAAACACCAAGTTCATGTTTTCCTAAATTCTGATGAAAATAGGTTGCACACCCAAAGGTTCTTAGTGTGAATAGTCTGTTGGTCTTATATTCTATAATTCAAAGCAATAGTAAGAGTTAAGTTAATCAAATAACATGCAGTCATAATAACTTTACCCTAAAAAGATTTAGGAAGACCGGAGCAAATCATCATGCAACTTACTTTATCTAACTATGTTCTATTCATTCTATAAGCAACTTCATTCTGTTGAGCAGTATAAATTACAGACTTGTGCCACCATTTGATAAATTACAGACATTATCAAACTTAGTATTATAATTGTCTGTCCTCAAAATTTTTACATTCTTTTCAGTTTGATTTTCAATAAATATTTTTCATTGTTTAAATTTTAGAAGTTTCATGTTTGTGTTTTAGAAGAAAAACCGAAACTTTTCCTGAAAAATCATTTATTATAGAAAAAACGTATTTATTTCCTCCATGAGTAGGCGCAATAGATGATTACCGTAAATCTGAATGTATATAATGTAATATGTCAATAGATTGAAACACTGCATTTTTAAATTGCAGTCTATGACGTTTTCCTAATAAGCAAATTTCACGAAATTGTAGTTTTGAAATCGTGTCTTTACCGAAAGCACATTTTTGGCTCAAAATTTGCATAGCAAGCCTAGAATGCCACAAAAACAGCAAAGAGTACAAAATTAGATGCATTCAAAACTTCAGCTTTTGTCACGTAAATGCCATTTTGTTTAATTCCTTTAAAAGCCACTAAAGAGCCTCTAATTATTTTAAGCATGTCGTCCTCAAATTTACAACAAAACAGGAATCATCAAGTGCAGAAATAGAAAGCAAATTTCTGGCCAATTCAGTAAAGAGATACTTCCAATACAAAAAACTTTATAGGAAATATTATTTCCTTATAAAGTAACAAAACCAAATTTGCCTTCATAAAGATCATTAAACAACCTTTTATTAGATGTCATATGATAAGTACAGCCAGAGACATTCATTGTTCGAACAATTACTTTTAATTTTCAGCAGGTTCTATAACTACATATATTTCACCAGAATTATTGTATATGAGGAAGCTAAATTAGCTTCTTCTTTAGACTTATTTTTTCCATTTTTTTTCCAATAATCTTTAATGAAGTGTACTGTTTTTCACAACCATAACATTTCTTGCCTTTTGTCCTAGATTTTGATATAGACTTGCGGTCATTTTTCTTCTTTTGGTCAATAAAACCCCCAGAATTATTGTTCCTATATTCTTAACCATTATTTTGTCTATTTTGAGTTCTGCCTCTTATTGAAATTGAATTCTCAACATTTTTAAAATCTTGTTTTTCGGCACTAAGCTTCAATTCCTTCCTAAAAAATTAACAATCTCAAAAGTCAATTGTAAAACCCCAATTTTCATAAATCCTGGAGTGTTACCAAAAATTCACTTTTCTTCACGTAAAATATGGAAACGATAAAAAAAATTAATTCTTTTAAAAAAAAAATATGTGGTATCCATAAATTTAAATCAAAACATGAAAATTTTATCTTTCTAAATAAACATAAGCAACTACTATTTAATAAACATATCTTTGAACAAATAAAACTAATTAATAAATTGGAAAATATAAAGAATTAATGCTTTTATTTCTTCAATCCTCTGACAACTCGCATCACCATTGATAAATGTGCTTTTACACACTTATTTAATACCTAAATAATCTTAAATATTGATTAAAGAAGCAAATTTCTACTCACAATTATGTAATTATTATTTTTGTAGGTAAAAATCACACAAGAAAATAGAACAATGCAAAATGAAGTGAAAATGGACCAACCACATACAAAATTGTGAAGTTGGGGATCCAAGTGCCCAAGTGTCAAAAGTTGAGGGACCTTGGGTGCAATTTATGTAGGGTATGATTTATATGAAAGTCGAAATCTGATGATCAAATGTACTAAATCAAAGTTGAGGGACCTAAATTGCAATTACATGATACCTAAGCTGCAAAAAGAAGAAAAAAATGTATGCACTACCTTTACCTTACGGTGCCTAGGCACCAACAATCTGAGTTTTGCCCAGAAAGGTGAAGCCTAGGCGCCACCGTTAATTACAGTCCTCTTTTATAATTTTTTGGAGACGGTTTTCGGGACATTTAAAAAGCAAATTTTAGCCGCATAAGCCCCATTCATCATATTCTTCATCATTCTCTCCTTTTTCTTTTTCTTTTTCTTTTTCTTTTTATTTTTCTCTTCATTTTCTATTCATTTCTTGTAATTTTTGGAGGAAAAGCCAAGAGTATAAGGAGAATCCATCAGAGGAGTTGGAGAAATTTCAGGGAAATCAAGAGCAAGCCATTATCATCTTCAAAAATTCAACCAAAAAAGGGTTTTATCTACCATCTTGTATTCTCTCCATTATTTTTCCATACTTGTAATGTATTATTATAAATATTCTCATTTTTATCATTTATACAATATGGGCTAAATATTTGTGTTGGGATTTATGGTTGGAGTTTAACCTAACTTTATTAATTTCAATGTTTGTTATTTAATATTAAAATTACTTATATTCATGTATAAGCCCTACGTTCTTGTAGGGGATAGAGATATATCAAATCCTAGGTGACTCGTTGAGCTATTTCACAAAAAATTAATGCAGTTGTTTGGTTTTAATCGACATAAAATATTGTACGTTAAACCACTTAATTAAGATCAATTTCGTTCAAAAGAGGTAATTAGTTAAACTATTAAAATCGGGTCTAACATCGTAAATGAGTAATTTTTTAATTGGCTTGTGAAGGAATTAATTAGACGACTGTTAAGAGAAACCATAAATCTCAACCATGATTTCCTCCGAAATTCCTAAGTGTTTGTGTTTTCTTATTTTGTAGAGTTTTAGTCATTTATATTATTTTCGAAATCAAAATCTTTATTGTGTGTTTGTTTTTATTGTTAGAATTAAATTGATTAAAATTGTGTAATCGAAATTAAACTTCATCGAGGGATCAACAACTCGAACTCAAAAGTCCACTTTATTATTTGAACGCAACCCATGCACTTATGATTTGCACTTTTAAGTGAATAACAATCTTACTACAGTTTCAATCGATCTGAACTAAATTATTATAAGAGCAAATATTTAAAAATATCCAATAAAATACATGCAGCTTCCATATACAATTATATAACAATAAAATCTACACTTCATACCAATATTCTCTTATAGAGTATATTGTTGACCAAGCAAGACACATATCATTAGTCAATTTGAATTCCGAAAGAGCTCACATTTCGTTGTAAGGAACACAAAAGAGTTCACGTTTCGTTGGTCGAACCCGAAGTCCATTGGCAATTTATGCATAAATTACTAAATGCATAAAGGTATATGGAAACAAACCCTTTACACATAAATATCTTACCTCGCTGAAAGGTTGAAAAGAAGATAAAATTTTGTGCATAAAATTTTTTCTATTATTTTCTATATTTTTTCCTCTCCTCTCGTCTCTGTGCCATAGCTTTCTTTATTTTCTGTGGTTAAATAATGAGAATTCTTGCAGTATTTATAGTTAAAATTCTCAATTGGGTCTTTATGCAACTAGAATTGAAAAACTGTATAATACAAGGAATTTGGATAAGATTGGTTTCAAATAATTGAAATGTGATTTCTATTAATCTTTATCAAATTAAAATTTGTCCAAATCACAAAAAATTACTATCATAAAAATCAACATATATCGTCCTACATGTGGCTACCATAAAAATTTGAATTGGTTTCAAATATTTGAATTATGATTATTATTAATCTTTATCAAAATCAAATTAAAATTACAATTAAACTTTATCCAACTCATAAAATGATTACTATCATAAAAAGCAACATTTATCGTCCTTTGTGTGGCTACCATAAAAATTTAAATCATAAACCAAGTTTAATTAATTACCAATTAAAGATAACTTCTTTGAACTTCCATATATTGGACCTAACTTATTTAAATTACCTTTTTCTCGAGTCCATAATGTGTTATTTAATACGAACTACAAAACGAATCCAATATTGATATATTAAATCTCGCTCTATCAAAATATAAATACTTGGCCCAAATAAAATTGAAATTAATACTATTTTATTTTAGTTCCTCAACATTTCAATATTATCAAAATGTGCCCAGGTCAAAATCCTTACTGCTAAATAATTCTATACTATAAGATTGTTGGTTGTTACAAGCTCCTCTCCTTAAAATGAATTTCATCCTCAAAATTCGTACATGTACAACCTCTCTGTGCATGTGAAAAGCTATAATTGTGTGTGACACATAAGTCTAATTATGTTTAGGGCGTGTTCGGGAGGGATTAAAATCAGATTAAAATTGAAAAATTAGTCGTTATTGTTGACTTTTATTAGATGAGGAGAATCCACAACGTTCATATTTTTAATTTTAATTGGTTTTTAATTTGTACCGAACAGGGCCTTAATCTTTTAGAGCAATCTATCTCATTCCATGCTTCTATAAACAATATTCATATAAAATGTGAAAAAATTCAACTAATAAATTATGAAAGGTGAACATGCTTGTACATTTAATAAAATAACTCATAATCATGCTAAGAGAATGACATTTCATTTCATACCTTGTATCATTCGGAGAGTGGTCGAATAGTGAGTGTCGCGTGCCATGGATTACATATTTAAAAATTTTACATCGTCTTTAAACTCCAAATACATATGAGAATACTTTATTTGTATTAGAAATTTCTTAAAATAGGATTTTATTTTGAAATAGAAGTTTCTAAAAATAGAATTTTCCTAAATTTGGAGTGGTTTGAAATATTATTTTCGTCTTGATAATTTGAATAACGCGCAAGTAAAAGGTATCCAAATGAGAATGGAGTCTCACCAACGAAACACATAAATTTCAAGCTCTCCTTAGGTAGTTTAAGTCTTTTTGACAGAGCATTTCAATCTTGTGAATATAAAAATCAAGAAAACTCAAACAATAAGTAGAACTTGAGATATTTTAAATTATAAATTTTCTAATTGGTAATTTCCGTTAAAACTCATTTATTTTAGACTAATAACTCCTTTCTTAAAAGTCTACAAATAAGTAAATCCATACTCTGATACCAAACTGTAACATCACAATTTTCATAAACTTTGGAGTGTTACCAAAAATTCACTTTTCTTCACGTTAAATACGGAAATAAAAAAAAATTAATTTTTTATAAAAAAAATATGTTGTTTCCATAAATTTAAATCAAACACATGAAAATTGTATCTTTTGAAATAAACATAGGCAACTACTATTTAATAAACATGTTTTTGAATAAATAAAAATAACTAATAAATTGGAAGATAGAAAAAATTAATGCTTTTATTCTTCAATCCTTCGCCAGCCGTCATCACCATCTTCTCATAGTTCCAATCGATCCGAACTAACCTTTAAATTATTATAAGATTGAGTATTTAAAAATCTACAATAAGATACGTGTAGTTTCCTTATACAATTATTTAACAATAAAATCTGCACTTCACCACTCTTCGCTTATGGAGTATTCGGTGACCAAGCGAGACACCATCATTAGTCAATTTGAATTCTCGAAGGAATTTACATTTCGTTATAAAGAACCTAAAAGAATTCACATTTCATTAGGTTGAACCCGAAAGTCTATTGACCATTCATGCATAAATTACTGAATACATAAAGATATACGGAAACAAATCACTTGCACATAAATTTCTTACCACTTTATTGAAAGGTTGAAAAGAAGATAAAATCGTGTGCGTAAGAATTCTCCTCTTATTTTTCTGTACTTTTTCCTCTCTCTTTGACGTGGTTATCTTTATTTTCTGTAGTGAAATAATGGGAATCCTTACAGTATTTATAATTAAAATTCTCAATTAAATTTGCATGCAACTAAAATTGGAAAACTGTATAATATAAGGAATTTGGATAAGAATTAGTTTCAAATAGTAGAATTATGATTACTATTAAACTTTATCAAAATCAATTTTAAATTACAATTAAACTTTGTCCAAATCACAAAAAGATTACCATCATCAAAATCAACATTTATCCTCCTACACGTGGCTACTATAAAAATTAAATCATAAACCAAGTTTAATTAATTATCAATTAAAGATAACTTCTTTGAACTTTCATATCTTGGACCTAACTTGTACGAATTATCATTTTCTCGAATACATAATGTGTTATTTAATACGAACTACAAAATGAATGTAATATTGATAGATTAAGCCCTTGTTTGGTACCTATTATTTTCAAAATGCATTTTTCAATATTTTATTTTCAACTACGCATTTTTTCAATAAAATAATATTATATACAAATCCAAATTTTTT
>CAIGRK010219443.1:0-10646 GCA_903798315.1 Fraxinus greggii
CAAGTGTCATAAACCGTGAGCACCATTGCGGTGCAATTTTATCTTAAGGAAAGAGTGAAAATCACTTACCTAGGATTGCACTTCTTTTTCTTCTTCCATTCTTGATTTAGTTTTTTCTAATGTAGTTTACATACTACATTATCTTCACTATATTATTGTGTTTAATCACGCTCCTGCGAATTAAACTTTACCGTTTGTTTGTTTGATTTATAATAACCCTTTTACCCGCAATTATATTTAGCCCGTGTCGCCAACAATAACTTCTCATTTCTTTAGACTCCCGAGTTCGCATAATTGCAAACTTCCCAAAGATGAATAGGTGGCGGATCGAAAACCTTTGGTGGAATCAAGTTTGGTGAAATAGAAGGCGATTGTCTAATAATCCATGGTGAGTAGCCTACCGATCTAGTGCCTATTCACCCTTAATGATTCATCCTAGATGCACATATGTGAAAGTGCAAAAACATGACAAATTTGCTTATTTTTTAATCTTAGTTATTTGCTGATGATGTTGCAAAGTGGGATCGTCTCATTCCCAAAGGCTCGCTGAATCGTAAATCTCCAAGACAGAGGGACCATCAAAGACTTAGCAAGAAAACACAATGGAGTCGACAAAGATGATGTTAAAACATTCTGAGAATCACTTTGGGAAAACATCTCGTGGAATGATTTTTCCAAGAGATTGATAATCCTAAAAAATATAGGAGATAAATGCAAGAACATCCTTTGTGCTTAAAGAAGAAACAATAAGCAATGACAGTGGAACGATACATATAAGTTCTAAAAATAGTTCTTGACTGTTGAATCCCGACAGATTCAATCATAATCATCCAAAAAGGAATTAATTTTATACATTGCATACGAAATGACACATTCACGCTAATGTTCCAGATTAAGCGTATACCCCACATGCATTGACATATTAAAATGGAAATTATGTAGGAGTCGTTTCATCTAATCAACGCATTAACTGCCATTAATGCACATAAAGTTGTAATATATATTCTAAGTCCACAAGTTTGCCACTTAACATAAATAGTTAAGTTTGAAGTTTGAGGACTATTATTGATTGGTTATTAAACTCGTTTTTCGAAAAAAGTCAACGCACCAAAATAAGAAATCGAGTAAAATTTTTGGTTTCGCCTACTACCATGATCGTTAAAGCTTATACCAACAAATTTCAGATAAATCCACCTTTAGGCTCGTTCAATAGAGAATATGAACTAAATCTTAAACCTAACATAAATTATTAGACTTGAACTATTTATTATCAACCAATATTTTATAAAAGGGTCATAAGTGAGCCTATGTGTCTAAACCAGCATTCTAAGAGCCAAAATGTATGCGAACTCAGAACAAGGGCTAATAAGAGATATTGAACAAAAAGTGCGAGCAAAAACACTTCACCAGTAGTATGAGGAATATATTGGTGAGTAAAACCTGAAAAAATAATCGATTGAGTTAGAATTTAACTAATCAACAATTGTCATGTGTCATTAAAAAAAACGACATAATTACCTCGAAGATCTTGATAGAAATTTAAAAATAAGTGAAGTCGAGAACTAAAAATGACGTACAAATTAATGTATCCTTCTTTTAAATAGCAATTTGTCCTATTGCTCGTGCTTGAACATTTTCGGATTAGGTGAGATGAATTTATTTATTTTTATTACAAGGTGTAGCGCTCACCGAATAATGCTTTTCCAAAAGTAGACTCGCTTTGAGCATTCATTTCTTTGATTCTCTCCTCTCTCTCATCACTTCGAGAATAGAGAACCCCTCTGAATTCCCGAAGGCCAATACCGATTCCGGCTTTTCTTTCAGGTTTTTCACCAAGTAGGTTAATATTCTATCGATTATTTCCTTTTCCATTTACGTATTTTAATTTATGTATACTATATAGAGACGCAGATTTAGCGTTATAAATGTATTCGATGTTGATTCTTCAGCAGATCTTTTATTAATCGTCATACCCCGATTAAATTTTCCAAAGTTATGGACTTTTTTCTGTTTCTAATGTTCTGTGGAAAACGTTGGGGAGTCATTTCAGTTGAATTATGATAAATCATTTCTGGGTTTTTTATTTTAGTGTATCTATGCTTATTGATTGTTGGTATTATTATATGCTTTTGATCGTGTTTTCAGCTAGTGCAATTTCTGTCCACCCTGTGACCTGTGCAGGTTTACTTGTAGATTTATGTTTTAACTTTAAATCTGGTAGAACAATTTTGCATTAGTGTATAATAATTAGGAAATAGTTAAGAGTTTTGGATGTTGGTATCTGAGGATATTATAAACCTATTTGGGTTAGCTCATTCTTTTACATATTATGCATACCCTGGCATTTGTAAGTTGCTTGAATCCTGCCACGTTGAATTGGATGAAGGTCCATTGCTTGCTTAAAATTCTTTGGCCGTTTGAAATTCCTCTTCTTCTATGGGTTCTTCTCTTATGTTTTGGCGGCAGGGGTGGTATGGGGCCCTGACCTCTAGCCCAGGTGGACCAGGTCCGATGACCCCTTTTTAGAGGGTTCGGGCTGGAGGCGCAATGCAAATCTCTTCATAGGTGGGGTGGAGGTGCAGATTATTATTGCAAGATACTTGAACCCTCATTCAGCCATGGGTCTACCTTTCATCTTGAACTCAACAGATGACAACTGCTTGCTCTAAACTGTTGAGCTGCTTGTAGCCCTGATTATACTTTTATATTTTGTATGTTTCTGCTTGAGGTTTGGGGATGGAATGGTGTGGTGCAGGCGTTGATTGTTAATATTCATTGAGAATCATGATGGATGTAAGATGTGCAACAAAAATTAATCTATAGACTATCAAGGAGAGCTTGTGCAGTAACAGTGGAAAAAATATGATTAAAGCCACCTTACTAGGAGTGTATTTACAAATCATTTTCTTTCTATTGTTCATAGTGACTTTTGATATATTGCCTCATCTTGCCTATTTTTAACCACTCCGTCACTTTTTTATACATGAATTTGAATAATATATTGTTGAAAGACTTGGCGTTATGTATATAACAACTACGGAACAAATATCTATGATGATTTTGATAGAGGATGACAAAAGCTCTACCAAAAATCAGATACAAGTCTATATACATGTTTCTGAAGTCTAAATTAAAAGAAAAAAGACGAGGTGTTAACTATAGAGAAGCATAACTGTTGCTTTCTTTCTTCTTTCATAAGTCACTTGTTGACTAGCATTCATACTTTATTTTCTCTCTCTAATTTCTCGAGTTCCAAAAATATTCTTCTTTTATTCACTTCCTTATATTCTTGTATTCAAACCCTAACCCTCCCCTTGAGATGTAAACCGTCTCCTTCAAAGTATTGAAGCTGTTTTGGAATGGTTCAGAAGCAACGAAAAATTTGAAGTACATCATTGTCAAGTCTGACTTAGAAAAGAATTAATTTCTGCTAGAAGCCATAAACGTGATTAAACATTGAGTAAGAGATCATACAAGCTAACACCACCTGTTTGAAAAGATAAGGAGCATGAAGTACCACATTTCAGGACAATATGCGAGATAATTAAACAAGAAGCCAGGGGTATAAAATTCTGTTACATTGTTTGATTCGTTTTTTATAAGTTTCTGATTTAGCATTCATGCAAGATATGTCTTAAGCATATGATTTTTTATACAAGTGTTTTGTGTCCGTTATTTTAATTCAGATTTGTGAATGCTGACACTCGGACACCCTACCACGATCATTTTTTTATTAGAAATATGATATATTTGTACTTCAAAGTTATTAGTAAATAAAAATAAGTAATCATTTTTAAAAGATTTAAAAAATAATTAATAACAAGTTTAAAACTAAATTTATGTTATATAAAATGAAGAATTCTAAAGAATTTAATTAATTGTATAAGTATTTTTTTGAAAAATCATGTGTCGGCGTATCCAACACGTATCGTGTCAGACACACGTGTTCATACCGGTACTCGGTACATCATAGCTGTACATATTTGTTCTATTAGTCTTTGCTTTAAACAACTGCTTTTCCCCTTTTGGTAATAATATCTTTTTGAAGTTTTTTCATTTGAGGACTGGCTAAGTTATGTGGCGTTGTTAAAATTGTCAAACTGTTTCTACATTCGGAGTTATTCATTGTTGATCATACATTTAAAGCTTCTGATCTTATCTTCAAGGATGCAACCTGAGTTCACTATCTACAATTAACATAGAGAGGTTAGTGAAGTGTGTAGACTACTGGTCTTGAAAGCTCAATGAACTTCAATTTCAAGACTGAAATCGTTGTTTATAAAGTAACCAAATGCTAGAAATATCTGCAGCGATTAGCTGTTTGGTAAATGAATTTCAAATGGTTTCCTGCAGTTGCACTTACTTCATGGTAGGTCATGCCCTTTTGTCTGCTTGCTTGGGCTTGGATGAACTGTCTTATTGGCAGTAGGAATAATTAACGTCTACACTGTCAACGTAACAATTTTTACTATGCCATTCTGAAGGATACTGGAAAATAGAAATGATCATTACTGATGATTGTTGAATGTAATTTAGTTCTTGCTCAGAAAAGCTGCTAAGTAAATTGTTAACCGTTACAGGGTTTTGTACCCCACTGCTTCTCTCTCTGTGTGTATAGTTGTGTACATATATGATATATTAAGAAACATATTTAACCTCTCATTTCTTCATCTTCACTACTTTATTTAGTTGATTATTACAGTCATTAGAATTTTTATTCTTGTAGGAATCATGATTAAATTGTTTAAAGTAAAGGAAAAACAGAGGGAACTTGCTGAAAATGCCAATGGGAAGCCTCCAGTCAAGAAGCAAAGTGCTGGAGAACTACGCCTTCACAAAGGTATTTTTAGTTTCTTGTCATGAAAAATGGTTAGACTTCTCTTATTCTTTTCCGTATTGTTGATGCGGATATATGTCTCATTATTTACTTTTCCACTTGTTTCTGTTGTATATAATGGGTGTTGGAAGTTTGGTGTTGTTTTTAAGAGTTCGATATCTTGACTGATGTTGCTGAATTAAAGAATGTGATATACTTGATATAAAAGTCACAGATGTTGTGCATCCAATAGAGGTGGGAAGGGAAAAAGAATAGGTTGATAATAACATCATGATGGATTTCGTGATAGTTAAACAATATTAAGTGGGTTTATGAGTAGAAATCTCATTAATTTATTGTTATTCTAAAACTATCCCCTTCCTATATAAGCATGAGAGTGGGCTTCTGAGTGGAAACCTTCATCTATTTATTTTAATTCTAGAAATATCATATTTCCCTTCCTATAAAAGCACGATAAGGAAATAAAATCGAAAAAAAACTCAAAATGATTGATATCAGACGAAACATTGCTCTGCACTTTTGTGCTATGCTAAAGTACTTTCTTTTCATCTTATTCTTTCTATTTTTCGCTAAAGTTTATGTCATAACAAACTCCAGTTGACAGTCCATTTATTGCTGATAGATTATGCACATTTTTTTTTGTTGGTCACAAAATTGAAATGAACTGAAAGTGCACTTTCTCGTATAGTGATGTCAGACATCTCCAGAAAGCAACAAATCTCAAACATCTCTTTGTAGTCATGCTTATTGCAAATACATAATGTTAAATATGCACTCACAATATGACATGTTGGACACGTAGCATCAGCCCATAACATGTCATGGTCTGCATTGTGTAGCGAACTTTGAAGCACAATTGAATCAACTGGTCTAGAATCATCTGCTAGAGAATAGGCAGCTAGGGATACAGATTTGTTAACTGTTCTATAAACTTGTTGAATGTCCTCTTCCTTTCATTTTGCTATTGTTTCCATATGTTGCTAATGCTCTGCCGAATGTAAATAGTTTTATAAGTACAAACACGATTTAGGGGAAAAAAAATTCTACCTTGTATCTTATTTCTCGATGTGTGTTCTACCATATATACGTGAGTGGTATTACATATGTAAACAGTAGGATGTTAATTCAAACAAATCTTAGTTTAAGAATGAAAACTAATCTCCCACAATGAAGGATTTTTCCACAAGTTTGTGCTTCTGCCCTTAATAATTTCTGTTTATATGCCTTGGAAATGTACATGGAGAAAGAAAGATCTTATAGATTTAAACATGAATGATCTTACAAGTAGCTTTGTAACTACAATAAACGGTATACATTTATATTTCTTCCTTAAAAGATCTATGATTCTAGATTCGGTCAGTGTCCTATTTTCAAAGTTATCTAAAACGATCAAATGTAGAATACCGATCTTAATATAGTGGCCCTTCAATGTGCTACATATTATTATGGTATCTTTTATTACTCACCTTGTCTTTTTGTTCCTTTCTTATTTTATGTTGGTCTTCATATTTCCGAGAGTGGCGAAATATTTTTAATTGTTTCTGTTCATTCTATATTTTCCTCTTGTAGATATAAGTGAATTAAATCTACCAAAAACTTGTACCATTTCATTTCCTAATGGAAAAGATGACCTTATGAACTTTGAAGTTACTATTCGGCCTGATGAAGGATATTACCTGTAAGTATCTCTTCCCAAGTAAAATGATTTATTTGGTTATACTATTTTTGCTTGCCTATTATATTTTCTATTCTTTCCTACATATTCATTGAATTGGTTGTCCATGTTCAGCGGTGGTGCATTTGCTTTCTCTTTCCAAATTTCTTCTATGTATCCACATGAAGCTCCAAAGGTCAAATGCAAGACAAAGGTAGATGAAAGCCAAGATTTCCATGTATCATAATTGTTTTATTACTAACATTGTGAAACTCTAATATTCTGATATGGGAAGGCAGTTGTTAACTAAATATGTTCACTGCAGGTTTACCATCCCAATATTGACTTGGAAGGAAATGTTTGTCTGAACATTCTTCGAGAAGACTGGAAACCCGTGCTAAACATTAATACTATTATATATGGCTTATATCATCTATTCACGGTATTTCCATATCTTTTGATTGAACAAAAACTTATTAGCCTTACCATATACTGTCTAATAGGGGGGCTTATATTTGTGCAGGAACCAAATCATGAGGACCCTCTCAATCCTGATGCAGCTGCAGTGTTGAGGGATAACCCGAAGATGTTTGAATCCAATGTGCGAAGGGCAATGGCTGGTGGCTATGTGGGACAGAGTTTCTTCAATCGCTGCATATAGCGTTTGGAGGCAGTATCTGCCAGTTTCTCAACTCGGTTGACATTGTAGATGCTTTTAAGTTGAGAAATTTGTAAATTTGGATCCATCTTTGGTCTTAATTTGATGCAGTTACGAAACCCATAAGAATTCATGTAACTGAGGCGTGCACAAAGCTGTTTGTATGCTAGTGTAACTGTGCTTTACTTTTTGTAAACTTACTTTGTGAGAAATTGAAATTTGAATTCTGGTTTGAAAAGATATGTTGCAATAGACTGATGTTTATGCATCCTTGCATTTTCTAAAGTTCATGCATACTTATGTTATTTTTTTATTTATGAGTTAAAAATTACTTAACAAAGTAAAGTTACTTTCAAAATAGGTAACTTATTTAACTTTTGACTGACAATTTTTTCCCCTCGAGCTTATCAGATTGTGCATTAAGTGTTTATGTATAATCAAGGAGTAATGTTGTTTTATTATTATTGATGACAATTGTTGTGTTTAGATGGTCAAAATTGTATTTATCAAGAATTGTGAGAACGTGAACTCTGCTAATCAAAAAAGGTCTCTCAAGACTGTTCCAACTAGATGACTCAATTTCTCTTTCGGACTATTTTCAAATTCTCAAAATTGGTTGTGTGATGGTCTTTATCTCCATGGTAGAGAATATCAATTTTTTAATAATATTAATTACCATTTCAATGCGGGGTTAGTGCTCACCTTTTTTCCAACTCTATTAGGTTTAGTTGTGATTCGATGCTACTTAATTCTCGTTACAAGTTACAACAAAACAAGGACTCGCCATTAATTTTAGAATAAAATTAATTATACAATGATTGTTGACAACTTTTATTGACAATTCATGTATTGTCAAGTTATGTGTGATTGATTTAAAAAATAATTTTAAAATAGATGGTATATATTTTGCTTTATTCATAGTTGTTAACAAAAGTTGTCAATCATAATTCTACATGTAGTACGGCTCTTATTTTTAAGTATATAAGATAAGACTAGATAATGGGTGGATTATTATCATTATCAAAATCAGAGGAAGTGGGCCAATTGTGGACGTGGCAAAACTCAATTGGGTGGTTGACTAGTTGAACATCCTAGGAGACAACATGGGACCCATTACAAGAAATGAAAATGTATATTTGTAAGAAGATGAGTGAGATTTGAACTGTCTGCCATGAATTCTTCTCCATCAGTTTCATTACAACATACAGATAAGAATAAATAAACAAATCCCCTCATTATATTTATTTTATTTTAGTACCTCCACGTGGCACCATGCTTCTCCTGTGTAATTCACTCACAAGCTCACTTCGGACTACACCTCTTGTTCTGCAATAATTAATGTCTTAAAAACTGCCCCAAACATCAATTTGGAAGAAAAAAAGGCGAAGATCAATAAAAAAAAAAAAATTTAGAAAAATAAATTAAAATTTCAATTTTTAACCTATAAACGAAACGAAATACAAATGTTTTTGGCAGTACTATTATGATAACATTGCTGTTATGAATTGGGCTGTCTCATAATTCTTTGGCCCAGTTGATTATGTTGGGCCAGTGCTGATCCAGTCCTTTGGCCCCAAATGTTACTTCTTGGTTGATAAGTTGTGTTTGTTTTTCTTGGTTTTGTGATCTGGCCCTACACTTGGCCAGATCTCCACTGTTGATGAAACTTCTTGATCTCCATGCCTAAAGTGATTCTCGAAGCTTCATTTTCTCTGAAACTGTTTAGTGACTTTGAGAGGTTTTCTCTCTGTGTGATTAGGGTTAATCTCTTTCTCTCTGCCGTTTGTAAATCTGAGTGATTTCTGTATAATTTTTGAGTGATAAGGCAGTGAGTACACTTGATGTATATTCGATGAAATTGTATATAATTTTTGAGACGAGAGAAAGATTGAAGAGATCTCTGATTTCTTCATACATTGTAATATGTTATTGGTGATTTTAGTGGAACTAGAGTTTAATCCCTTTGTGTGGATGCTCAACGGGTAAGTAGGTCTAAAGCTGAACATCTAGGCCCTTTGGGCTAAAAATCTTTTGTGTTCCTTTTCTTTCTCGCGATTTANGAGTGATAAGGCAGTGAGTACACTTGATGTATATTCGATGAAATTGTATATAATTTTTGAGACGAGAGAAAGATTTAATAGATCTCTTATTTCTTCATACATTGTAATATGTTATTGGTGATTTTAGTGGAACTAGAGTTTAATCCCTTTGTGTGGATGCTCAACGGGTAAGTAGGTCTAAAGCTGAACATCTAGGCCCTTTGGGCTAAAAATCTTTTGTGTTCCTTTTCTTTCTCGCGATTTACTGTTTATTTGTGCTCTTTGTGAACTCTGGGACCAACAAATGGTATCGGAGCCACTATCAATTGTAGATCTGTGTTGGTGTACGTTTTTCAGAAACCTTAATTTTTCAAAATTGTTTGACTGTATAGATCTTATGATTTCTGAAACGAACTTTGTGGAAAATAAAACTTTAGGTTAAGTTTTGTGGTTTATTTTTTTTAAAGAAAAAGAGTTAAGTTCTTGTGAACTGATCTGTGTGATTTCCCTGAAAATCGTTTTGCCTTGGGTTATCTCTTTTGATCTGGTGTTTTTTATTGAGTTTGTGGTGATCTTGATCTAACCCATTACTGAGTCATGGTAACTCGTTGACTCATACTGAGTCGTGGTAAGTTGAGTTGATTCGTCCGATCCCACCAAGTTTTTCACTGAGTCTGTGTGACTTGTTGCTTCCTGCACCTACTCTGAAGGTTTCTTCTCATCAGCTTCTGGTATTCTCTGAAACCCACTATTGTTTTCAGTACCTTGTGTCAATTTTTGGAATCTGTTATTAAGGTAAGTAATCATCTCCTGCTTTCCTTTGTTCAAATCTCATTGAGGATCTGGAAATCTAAGGGAATAGGGGAACTAAGGGTTGCCACCCCTTAAACACTTTCAAAATTGACGGTTCTTGCATGATATTATTGTCACTGATTGATCAATTGTTAGCCCTAATTGTATTCTGTAATTTCTTGAAATCTTTTCTCATACTGTCAACACTTGCTAGATACTGAGTGGCATATTATTTATCCTTGTGCGTTTATCTTTAATCATGACTACTACACATAAGTTTGAAGTAGAAGTTTGGAGGAGGACTGGGAATTTTAGTTTATGGAGATAGAAAATGAGGGCTCTGTTGTTGCAACAGAGGTGTGCTGCTGCCATAGATGAGACTTGGCCACTTGAATTCAGTGCTCATAGAAAGCAGGAGTTAGATGAGATTGCTTGGAGTTTTATTTTTCTTCACTTATCTGATACTGTTATTAGGAAAGTTGGAGAAACCACTAATACACAGGACCTATGAACTAAGTTAGTATCTCTCTATCTTGCTAAGTGTATGCCCAACAAATGCTATCTCCTTAGACAGTTTTATAATTTCAGATTTAATCCCTCTTCTACACTGGAAGATAACATTGATAAATTCACAAGGCTTGTTCAAGAATTGACTGACTGTGATGA
>CAIGRK010219493.1:0-12730 GCA_903798315.1 Fraxinus greggii
TAAAATAAATTGATTTTTTCAATATAAAAAAAAAAATTCGGTTCTTATTCGGTTCTTCGGTTCTTGGGCTAGAACCGAGAACCGAACCAAACTCATCGGTTCTCGATTCAAATACCCGTTCGGGTTTTTAATTTAAGAAAAACCGTTCGGTTCGGTTCGGTTCGGTTCGGATATTTTGCCCAACCCTAATCAAGCCGGCTGGTGGAATGACAAGAATGCCCCTTTTGCATTGACCTCGAGTGATGATATCATCCATTATTCTTGATTAACTAGGATTATGGTTCTAATCGTAATCGTGCATTTAAAAGGCACGACCAAGTCTAACCTCATTTACAAATGACAAAAAAAATTCGTTGAAATCAATACGCACAAGGTTTGGGGTGGGAATTTTCCGCCTAATCAGGTATGCGGAATCGGATTAAGAAAAATCGTTCGGTTCGGTTCGATTTTGTTCGGTTCGGTTCGGTTCGGATATTTTGCCCAGCCCTAATCAAGCCGGCTGGTGGAATGACAAGAATGCCCCTTTTGCATTGACCTCGAGTGATGATATCATCCATTATTGTTGATTAACTAGGATTATGGTTCTAATCGTAATCGTGCATTTAAAAGGCACGACCAAGTCTAACTTCATTTACAAATGACAAAAAAAATTCGTTGAAATCAATACGCACAAGGTTTGGGGTGGGAATTTTCCGCCTAATCAGGTATGCGGAATCGGGATAGATATGGAAAGCATGATTTTCAACTACTCCATATAAATATAAATATAAATTCAAATTTAATTTTTTTTATAACATAAGAGGAAAATAATCATCGTCCTTTCTAAATAAAATATAAATTGTTCTACCAGAAAAAATAATAATTATAATTTCACCAACTAAAGTCATGAAAAAAAAATTAATAATAAAATTAAAAAATAAACGGGCTGAGGGAACTGCCCGCTCGACCCTGCCCCCGATCCTGCCCCAACCTGTCATAATTGGATATAGAGGCGAGATAAGACGACAAAAAAAAAAAGAACCGACTCGATGGAAGATGGGAGTGACTATCTTGATCTGTTCTATTTCCACCCTTATTTTCGTTATTGAGACTAAAAATGTATTGTACCTTGAAAAATAAACATTTATTTTAATATGAGCACGAATGAATATAGAGTTTTTTATTTATTTTTCGAAAACTAGTGGTCAGCAAATTTGCAGTTAAATTAATCAGAAGAATTTCGTTTTCAATTTGCAGAAAAGGAAGATGAAAAAAATTATTTAGAGTAATAAACGGAGAAAATGTGAAATTAATTGAATTGACGAACACAGAGGGACACCAGTCATTATATTGACAAACAAAGCATCATGGGATTTTAACATTTTTTTTCTGGGCAATTTCTACGCAACTGCTATGTCTATGTAGAATAATAAAATTTGACAGTTCAATTTATACGAGAAATAGAAAGAGAAATGTGGGGATGATGAGTTGTCAAATAATCGATGATTTATCATTATAATGATAAATAAAATTACACTTATATTATTATTGGTTCATTTGTCATGGACGAGGTCACCAATTGACGACTCTAGATTTTTTTAGTTAAATACGCCACCAAGTGACACAGCTTATAATTTTCTTGAATTCGTAATAATCTATGGATAAATAATTGATAAAATTAAAAAGACAAATGGTTATTCGGTTTTCTTAATTAATAAATTATTGTATTTTATTGCCTTACCCCTTATTTAATTTGACGATTCTTTTAAATTGTTTAATGACCATTTAATTGACCGTGTTAAGTTGAAAAAAAATGGTTAAAATCGAATTTTTATTTAATACAATATTGGCGCTATCTAAACTGGAGCTGCACCCTCGTTAGCACTAAATATCATTACTCATTTGTGATTGCCATCGAACTTTTTTATGCCGTCTAAGCCCGTCAAGTCCTCCCCCAATGTTCCTTGCTCTACATTCTGTTCCCGTTTCTAATTAGGAGCATGTTTTTTATGTTTGAAAGGATGATACAGAACCGAATTTTACTTTTACGTGAAAGCAAGACCTTTTGGACCCGTGATGACAACAAGACACGTATGAAACGGGTAGGCCATTTTTACCATCATATCATCGAATATTTTTGTCACCTTTCCCATCCTCATATCCAGTTAAAACAGGACGGAGTGGATTCGGGGCAGAGTAGGTCTCCCGCCCCCTTTATCGTCTCGTTTATTATTTTTATTTATATTATTTTTTGCTTTTTATCTTTTTTATGTCATTTGAAATTAACATTAAACGGGACAGAAACTATAATTCTCATACCTGCCACATATCCGCTTTGGGAGATTTATAATCACGATACCAAATCTTTTATTTAGTAGCATACTTGATTCAAATCTTTTAGAAATTCACACATGGATTCCAAATGAATGAAAATCATCCATATTGACTGTTAGTTAACTATTAAAAAAATTTGACATCTTTTTAATCAAATTTACTACTAAATAAAAGATTTGATATCGTGACTGCAATTTTTCCTAAATGTTTTCCTCCCTATTATTTAGCATTAAAATATTAGAATGAGACCACATGAGGGTATATATGTCATTGGGTGCCCTCCTGCCATAAAAGTAAGAGTATTTTTTATTGAAGATCCCAAATTTCTATCCCTTTCTCTACAATATGTATCTTACGTTGACTTGGACATACACTTCCCTCTTCTCTTCTTTGATTTAATGCTCATTGATTTATAAAATTTAACAATGCTTGCATTTTTTGTTGAATCTTTATTTTGTTATTGAGATTCATTAGATCTAATTTGTTTTATACTTTTAATAATTTGGACCTGAGAATAAATTCATTAGCTCTTAAGATATAATCCTAGTAAACAAGTTAAACTCATTTCTAGAATAAATTCATTAGCAAAATAGATATGTAAATCTTGAGAAAAAGAAACACAAAACAAGGAAAAAAAAATCATTCACAAAGATGACGGTTATTTTATGATCGAAACGTAAAAATACTTTCTTTCACGCCAAAAAAAAAAAAAGGAAAGAAAGAAAACTCAAATCCCACAAAATCAAAGGCAAAAAAAATGTATAGACAAAGTACAGAAATGAGATTGAGCATTGCTAGATAGACAGGGAAAATTAACAGGAAAATGCAAACAGATACATTTGGCTGTAATTCATTGGGAGATGGAAAATTTGAAAAAAAACCGTCCAATCACAAATTGCCAACTCTGTCTGTTTTCTTTCCCTGTTTCCAATTTCCTTTTTGAGTAGATTAATTCCTTACGTAGTCAAGTTTGTGTCTTCCACTTCTGACAGAGACCGTATGATTTCTTAGTCAAGTTTGTTTCTTCCAAATAATCTAAAATGGATGGAAAAAATGAAAAAAAGATTTGAGGGGGGTACTATTGAGATGGTGTAGATTGAGGGGGGTAATATTGAGATGATGATTACACGAAAATATGTTTTTTTACACTAACACCTCGGTTCACACAGTGGATGACCGAACACACACCTCGAGGGTTGGACATTATTTTATTCATGAAAGACCCACGCGCAATGTGTGGGTCAGTCACCCGAAGTGTCAATCATTTTTCGGGTAAAGTGGCTTTACTCTAATAAAATTACCCTAAAAGTAAAGAAGGCAATGAGGGCTTCCATGGGCATGACGCAGTGGTAAAGCAGGAGAGTTTTCTACGGAGTATTAAATGTTCTAATTCTTACAGCAGCTGGAAGGCAACATTTATGTTGGAAGACAACATCTATGTTGGAAGGTAGATGCCTACGCGGAGGAGAACCGTTGAATGTTCGGTCCAAATGTGTATAAGCTGTGACCGCATCCGGATTAACTCAGGTGGCGAACCAAGGGGATGGCCGCCACTCGTCAAGATTAATAGGGCGAACCTTGGACACCTGAGTGAAATAAAAAAATAAAAAAAAGGCAATGAGGGCAATTACGGCATTGCAAAATTTGTTCTGTAATAATACAAACGGCTTTAAATGTAACCGCCCTATGTGAGGAACTGAGAACGCGGAAAACCATTATAGTAGCCTAGAGAGAGACGACTTCCTAGAACTCCGACGATCGAAAGTACGTTATTTTTCAACTTAATCCATTTCTATATGGCTAAATCTATTTTACATTTCTTAATTTCGTACTGAATTTTCAGTTATAACGACATAATTAGAATAGCTAACTTAAGAAACAATTTCGTCATGCTCTTTGAAAAAACTGTTAACGTGAATTTGCAGGCCTTTTTTTTTTTTGTGAAAATCTGCAATATATTTACAGAATATCATCTCTTAAGAGCTATGAAGCTTTGAACAATCCAAGTAACAATTTTTAGGTTCAAGTTTACTTTTTAGATTTCTTGATCGTATTTGATAAATCTAACAAAACCATACTCTTCTTCTTCTTCTTCTTCAAATATGATTTTTTTTTTCTTTTTCAGTTCTATGCATTTATTAAATTACATCTGAATTAGTGGATGAGTTGCTAATGTTTCTGACAGAAGACAAGAAAAGTTTTTCTTAGTATAATTTGACTCTTAATCAAATTATTCAGGTAATCTATATAATAAGGATCGAGAAACTGTTGGATTCGGATCCGTCTTTTATTAATCCGTGGTTTTTTATATTCTAGGCCTCGTGGCTTGTTGTTCAAGAAATAATGGTGTTCTTTTGTTTAATATTGGTGGGGATCGCCATCGGAGGGTGAAAATGGATTTTGACATGTTTGCCTTTGTCTTGTTTCTGATTGTACAAGTTTCTACGTTGTTCAACACACATCTTTACGTTTCGGTGATTTTTCTGGGTTTCAGGTTTCGAGTTCTTGTAATAGGAGGTGGTTTTAAATTATTTTTTTTGAGAAAATCTAATCACAAAAAGAAGACTTTGATGGGTTCAATTGCAGAACCAGTTCAAGAAATAAAAATCAGCAAGGCCCCGGGGATTCGTTTTGTGGAGTACATAAAAAGATCGACCATTTCTTACCAAACCTATCAAGCCATTGTCCTAATAGTAACATTTTTCGCGTACACAGCTTACCACGCTACACGGAAAACTACCAGCATTGTGAAAAGTGCACTCGATCCCCAATCACCGGATGTGAACTTGAAATCGCCCTTCTCGTGGAGAAGGGCATATGCACACAAGCCATTGGAGAGCACTAGAAATTCATGGGTGCTTGGAGCGGGTTGGGAACCATTTAATGGTTCCGATGGCACATCATTGCTAGGTGAACTTGACGTGGGGTTCCTTTTTGTTTATGCTATCGGAATGTTCTTCTCCGGGCATGTGGGTGATCGAATGGATCTTAGACGATTTCTTACTATAGGAATGGTGGGAACTGGTTTATTCACTGCTCTATTTGGAGTTGGATATTGGGCTAACGTTCATATCTTTTACTACTACTTAATAGTCCAAATGCTTGCCGGATTGTTCCAATCGACAGGTTGGCCATCTGTGGTTGCAGTCGTAGGTAATTGGTTCGGCAAGAAGAAGCGAGGACTTATAATGGGCATTTGGAATGCTCACACATCGATTGGGAACATTACAGGGTCTGTGGTTGCTTCTATGTTGTTGAAGTATGGATGGGGTTGGTCCATGGTTGTTCCTGGTCTAGGTATAACTTTTATCGGGCTAGTCGTATTTTTTTTGTTGCCTGTAAGTCCTGAATCGGTTGGAGCTGATATAGACTACGATGATCTCCCCAATCCCAAAAAAGTAGGGGAAGAAGTAACAGAACCTCTGTTGAAACCAGAGGTCGAAGAGGAGTCAGCTGTCGGGTTTTTAGAAGCATGGAGAATTCCTGGGGTTGCTCCTTTTGCTCTCTGCCTTTTCTTTGCTAAGTTGGTGGCTTACACATTCCTCTACTGGCTTCCTTTCTACATTAGCCACACAGGTACAAAAATTTCCCCAATAAAACTATCTTTTCATCGGAATAGGTTTCTTTTTATTCTCATTCAAAATTTATCGATTCATATTTGCTTAAAATTCACTGTCTTCTGTATTCACGATGCAGCTATTGAGGGAAGGTATGTGTCTAATGAAGAATCTGGGACTTTATCTACAATGTTTGATGTTGGAGGAGTAGTTGGAGGGATCCTGGCTGGCCACATTTCTGATTGGTTAGGTGCACGGGCCATAACATCCGCAAGTTTCATGTATTGTGCGATCCCGGCTCTCTTTTTCTACAGAAGCTATGGGCACATTTCCATGACTGTAAATATCGTCCTCATGTTGATCACCGGAATGTTTGTGAATGGACCATATGCTCTTATCACAACTGCAGTTTCGGCTGACCTGGGAACACACAGCTCTTTAAGAGGAAATTCCAGGGCCCTAGCCACAGTCACGGCTATTATAGATGGGACGGGTTCCATTGGGGCCGCCATAGGTCCGCTGCTAACAGGATACATTTCAGCCAAGAGCTGGAGTGCAGTTTTCTCGATGCTGATGGTATCAGCTCTAATAGCTGGCTTGCTTCTAACAAGACTCGTGGTGGCCGAGGTGACTGCGAAATTTCAATCATCACACGAATCCAATAGGGTAAGGCCGTCTACACTTGAAGTATGATTTCTCTAAAATGGCTTAAAATTCATTTTTTCCTCGTGATAACCCCATCTCAAGTTAATGCCCTGAAAGATTATGGACGAGAGACTATGGGATCGTGATAGGAGAAGGCGTTTTTACATTCTTCTTCGCAATTTGAAATTACAAATGGAAGAACTGGCAGTTCTCTTCATTTTACTTGTATAAAAATGCATTGTGTGTACAGTCTGTCTGCATATGGGATAATGCATTCAACCTGTAAATGCCACAAGAAATGGCTATCATGAGATTGTAATCTTCTCATTGTATACGGAACAAGCTTATGGGACATCATTTTCTTGTATAATACAGCTTGAAAAAGATGTCTTTTCCAATTCTTGAAAAACCAGAAGTGGATCTTTTGATGTCTTCATGGCCCGTGAACTTCTTTTGCTTCTGTTTCTTGAGAAAACTATGTTAGATCATATTTATTGAGAAGTTTTTTTAGTTAGACAAAAAACTTTCAGAAAATTATTTAAATATATTCAAAAGTAACTTTTTAATCTCAAAACTAGAAAAATCCTACTATCGTAACGATTGTCAACTTGTCCTCACTCACCATCAATGAATAGCATCAATCATTTTCCAACTTTCTTACCTAATCCTAGACTTTTCGTTTGAACATATCAATCGTTTTTCAATTATCTTATCTAATCCTACCCTTATCGTTTGTGTTACAAAGTAAAACATGCATGCACGTGGGAACATGTTTGTGTATGCGTACCTGTGAACGTATGCATTGCAGACAAGTCCTAGATTAAGTTGATTTTCGAGCATTTCAACCTGAACAATCTAAAGCAATTACATTCTTAGTAACTAAAACATGCAAGAAAGATGGGAGTCTCTGGTCGTGTAAGAAATCATGAGTAATACTAGAGAAAAGGATCAACCATATACCTAATTAAGATTTAACAATGTAACTATAACGTATTTTTGAACCCATAAAGGCGATGGAAGCAGAACTAGAAGATAGATAAAGACGAGAATTACAAAGAATCTGCCCAACAATTTCTTCGTAAACAAGATAGATTACCAAGACGTAAAGAAACTACAAACAAAAAACGAAAAAGAATAAAACATTTTGACAAACCAAGGAAAATCTGCAGAAGAGAAACCATGTAGATGAAGATATTTGTAAAAGAAAGATACATATTCCATAGTGCTATATGTTTAGTTGCACTATAATGCAATAGCTGGATGGAAGATATACTATTACGGAGGTGAAGCAATATAACTAATAATTATTCTATCCCCTCATCGAATCATCTGTTAATTTACCAGAAAGATGAATAACTATATAGATTTGAAATATGTCAAGTTCCAAAAAGTAACTACTTTCTAATTATAATTACATTTCACTGTATTGAGCCTAGTTCATTTGCAGTAGCTGCATCACACTTCAATTTTTTGGTGAATTTGTTTGTTTTCTGTCCAATTAGATCAGATTCTCCATCCTACTGATTTTCCAGTTTTTGAAGATGCAGCCAAATGTACTTTTCCATATAATGTCCAAATCCCGATATTTCTCTAACATGAAACTTTCTTGTCCATTTTGATATCTTTCTCAAAATCTTTGATTTGAGAACAAGCTAAAAACAAAATCCAGAGCAAAAAGGTTCTTCTTTCTCTTTGTTGATCTGATCTTTCGCACTAAAAGCACCTCCCAAAAACAGAAGGATAGTTCTGATATGGAATAACTTGGCAATAAGGTCGTGTTAATGGATAAGCCTTGGGCATCTGAACCTCAACTGATTCTAGCTCACAGATGGCAGACTAGAATTATGTCATCACGAGTTAAGTATCAACAAAGGAAATAAATTAAATGAGTTCCCAAACCCTGAACGCAAAATTTTCTACCAGAAATAAAGTTCATGATTTTGTTGTGCAATAGGTAAAAGTACATGCATGTGCAACCAACTGGAAATTTTCCCATCACTTCTCCGGTAAGAAAAGAATTCACCACTGAACTACACTGATTGCAGTACATGTGAATAAATATTGACTAGTAGCCTAGTTTGTATCCCGTAAAGATCAAAAATCGATTACTTGTGCAAGAAAACATGAGAAGAACATAATATAAGTAATTGGAACCATGAACTCCTTTTACCTACATTGAAAGGACTTCAGCAAGTAGAGTAGTCAATGGCATATGCTTTATGGAAAAGTATTGAAGGCTTTGTTGCCAAGAAAGAGAGTGATCATATCATTGAAAGAGAAAAAGGATAAAATAAAAAGTGTTGGCCATACCTGTAGGAGACTATAATGAGTTAGATCTTGGTCCAATTTAGCTAAAGTTCTCTGTTAGCCAGTCCCATTAAGTGTTCAATTATCTAATGGTGCAGATTTTCCTTTTCTCTCACCTTAGTGATAATTCATTCGCCTTTGACCAAGTTGATACTGGATTTTTGTTGTTACTGCAGTGATCCAAGAGATGTCTTGAGAATGTCATGCCTCCTCTAGGTAGAGAGAATTTTTAATCTCGTTATTATGCAAATTCGATTTACACTTGGACCATGATCCAATAGTTACTTCATCGATAAGTTTCTACAAAAAATTTAAGCATCATAATTGTTAGCATTCCTGATTTATATTTACTCTTCGCGTCTTTTTCACATTTGTTGAATATCGTGACAATTTAACTGCATTCTTCAAGCAACCATGGGAAAGGAACTCTCACTTAATTGCTACTTGCTTTCTTTATTATTGCCCAGCTGAGGGGTATTGATGACCAAGGTTAGCTCGCGAAATATAAACCAATAAATCATAATACCTTATAACTTGAACCATTAGAACAAGATTCAGCTCCACAAGAGGCCGAGCCATAGTAACATACACCAGGCAAACCACTTTGAACTTCAAAATCATTAGTAATTTATACAATTTTCCCTCAAAAAATTACTTATATTGAATTAGCAACACAATAATCAAGATTCCAACAATATACAGAAGTCTAAGTCATTTCTTCTGGCATTCAGTAAATCGAATTACAATTAAATCCTTAAAGTTTACCTACAAGAAAAGATCGAAAAAAACAATTGAAGGAATTGTGTGAGGTAACACCTGTAATCGTCGAGGTTATAACTCAAACGGCATCGTCTCCAGGCTATTTCGGCTTGCGGTATTTTTCTTCAACTTTTTTTGCAGAGAAAAGGGCCTCATTTACAACCTTCTTTATGTTGGGAACATTATAATTCTGGGCAATGTAAATTCCAAATACTGTTCCAGAAATGAACGAGAAACTGCTCCTTATAATACCCATATATTTTTGTGAAGAACAAAAATAATCAAAGATTAGGGTTTTCTTTTATTTGCGCATTTACACCAGTTTGTAATAGTCAGAGGATAGCAGTGCTTCCGGCGCCTTAGCTTCTGGATGGATCCGGCGCGATCTTACAGAACTGGAGTGCTCGATTGCCAAGAAAGGAGAGTCCACGTAAAGATGGTCGGCATTGCCCGAGTCAGTGCTTCAGTCTTTTAGATCGTTACGCATCTAAAAATGTAAATTATTACAAATATTGATTTCTAAATAATAATAATATTATTATATTTATTTTGAGGTCTGAACATATTATTTTTATTTGAAGAGAATTATTTGTATGTGGTAATTTTCATTAAAAAAATTAGTTATTTTAATACTATCAAATTATTTATGCTATGAAATAAAATAAAAAAATATCTGGGAGGGATTAAAATCAGATTAAAATTGAAAAACTAGCCGTTATTGTTGACTTTTATGAGATGGGGAGAATCCACAACGGCCATATTTTTAATTTTAATTGGCTTTTAATCTGTACCAAACAAGGCACATGTTTAACTAATGTTATTAAAATCAAATTTTTAGTAGATTTTGATAAAAATTGATGAAATGTACTATTGAAAAGTTGTGAATCTCATTAAATATGTGATTAAAATTAAATTTTGACTTTGACTTGAAAATTTAGTTCCAGCATAACTATTTCATCTGGTTTTACTAANGTGCGTGTGTGGGAGGGATTAAAATCAGATTAAAATTGAAAAACTAGCCGTTATTGTTGACTTTTATGAGATGGGGAGAATCCACAACGGCCATATTTTCAATTTTAATTGGCTTTTAATCTGTACCAAACAAGGCACATGTTTAACTAATGTTATTAAAATCAAATTTTTAGTAGATTTTGATAAAAATTGATGAAATGTACTATTGAAAAGTTGTGAATCTCATTAAATATGTGATTAAAATTAAATTTTGACTTTGACTTGAAAATTTAGTTCCAGCATAACTATTTCATCTGGTTTTACTAATATTTTTTTATTTGATCTCTTTCATCAATAAAATATGTTATTAAAAATAATTTAACTTGGATTTGAGTACGTTTTTAATTATATTAGTCCATAAAAGTTACAAAGTTTTACGCCTTGAAATTTATGTCAAAATGTAATTATTTTCTCAACTACAAAAATAATTAGATAAAGTAAAACTTGATTCCAAACAAGACCTTTAAGAAAAGGACAAAATAAAGGCATATCTAACATATTTCTATTTCCATGATAAATCCTTGATATTTATTTATGTAGACCGGATTTTACTCATTACTGCCTTTCCCTCAAAAAAATTATCATATTTCGCGCAAAAGAGAAAGATTACAGATATACAATTCGATCGCCTTCAAATTCGCCTGAATAATTTGTAATATCATCATTATTTTTATGTATATCCCGTCCAATTCGCATGTATGTCATGTATATGTGTAGATATATGCTTGATCGAATTTTTTGAGTTGACGAATTTTCATATTGTGTATTCAATTCGATCGCTTGTCTTTTTCTTCAAGTTCTCGGTCCTTTTCCGTTTTTTGGTTTTTCTGGTTGTTTAATTTGGTATGGAAAGGGGGGTTTCCCCTTTGGTTACTTTAGGGCTTTGACTTTCGTTGAATAAAATACATCAGATAAAAATTTATTCTTTTCCATTTAGATGTGTTTAATATCGCTTTAATATGTCCATAAATCTCATGGTTAATTATATATTTTTGTGCCAGAGTAGTATTTTTGTAATGAATAAGATATTAGTGAAATCACATTTTAATTTTCAGTTGAATACTAACTTGACTCTATGATAAGCCTTTTTGTTACGTACTTCTTGGTGGCATTTATGGCAGTTCATTTTTTAGCATCGAAGTTGTTTTCAGGCTATAAGATATATGAAAGATGTTGACCAGGATATCGATGATAGATTATATTTGTAGTTCAAGTGATGCATCTGATAGTCGATTCTTCTTTTATTTATTAATATTATAGTTTAAATTCAGAGAAGTATAGTTGATTATCACGTGTGTTTACGTGTTTTAAAGTATGGACCTTCATTCTAGTCTGATTCCCGTTGGGTGCTTTCCATGGATTAAAGTGTATTTTTATATTGACAGATGTGTTGAGTTGGAATGTGTTTCTATGATCTCTGTATGCTTGTTGAGTCAATACAGTTGTAAGAGAGATCGAAAGACTCGTTGACAGTAGATGTAGGATGGAAAAGTTGCATAATTTTCTGAAATCATCTTCAAAAATGAAAATTTAAAGTTTTTATTTCCCAAATTAATGCTATCTTTGGGGGCTATTAGGTCATAGGATTCCAATGTAGGTCAATTTTCCATCCCCTTTCTAACCTGTTTGTTGTTCCTCTTCAAAAAAATAATAAAAAAATAATATTGAATGAAAGACTTTAAAAGAAGCAACGTTTTTTTTCTGCAATTTGTAGAGATATTGGGCCTGTTTATGGTTTTGGCCAGGTTCTAATAATGAATTATCTTGCTTATGGTTGCAGGATCTTTTGTTGCAGCCGTGATATTCCATTGATAATTTGACGGGAATGTATTGAAGCTAGTTAAACAAGTTATTGTTTTGTTCAGTCACAATGATAATATTTCATGATTGCTTGCCTGTCAAAATTGTCATACTAATGTTCTTCTCATGAAAATCTTGAAACTTAGTTTTGGTTGAAAGATTGTTTTTTTTTTTTTCCAATGGGATTGAAGTTATTGTCAATTTCGGCGGGATGTACCATTTTAAACCTTGTAAGCCTCCAATATTGGATGCAATTGTCACTTGAGAATTATAAATCAGATGGTTTGATTGTTGAGGATCTTATTAATTCCGAGAATGCAAGCCATGCCTTGGAGCTG